>CAUYQG010079755.1:0-17563 GCA_963574415.1 Tarsius wallacei
ATAAATATATTTGTATTATTTTTTCTTTTCTGTCTACATAAATCCTACCAACAGATGTTCTCTCTTGTACAGTTTACTGTCTCTTGTATTAAAAATTATTATCCATCATGACCAAGTAGGCTTCATCCCCAGGATGCAGGGCTGGCTCAACATCCACAAGACCATAAATGTAATTCAATACATCAACTGATGTAAAAACAAGAATCACATGATTATATCATTAGATGCAGTAAAAACTCTTAACAAAATCCAGCATCCCTTCTTGATAAAAATCCTTGAAAATCTAGGTATAGAGGGAACATACCTCAAAATAGTAAGATCCATCTAAGATAAACCTACAGTCAACATATTGCTAAATGGACAGAAATGTGAAGCATTTTCCCTGAAAACTGGAACAAGACAAGGCTGCTCACTCTCACCCTTCCTGTTCAAAATACAATTCTTTGAAGATGAAACTTTCTTTAGTCTTTGTTTTAGAGTGTCTTGCCTGGAGCAGGCAACTAACTGATGAAAAGGAACTTTCTGTTTATTTAGATTCAATACAGCTCAACCTGGAGGCAGGGGAATGAACTGATGACCTTGTAGGTTCTTCTCCCATGAGTCTACTATCTTTCAAAAGACATTTTATCCACAAAATGATGAGGAATACATTGTAAAAGTGTAACTCTAAGTAAATTCATTAAGATAAAATGAACTTTGGTTTATTATGATGAAAAAGATTTTAAAAAGCAGAAAACCAATGTTATGGTGTTTATATCATGAGACTAAAATTAATAATTCATACGATTAGTGTAGAAATGTACAATTGTTGGATAGATGTGACAAAAGATGCTTGATTATTATGTTTAATGGAACATTTGGGCATAATGTAGGAGATACAGTATCTTTGCATTTAAGTATTTTTTAAAACTTTTTATTTATTTATTTATCTATTTATTTTAAAGATGTGGAGTACAATTCAGGGTTAGGAATACTAATGTTCATTATGCAGGTACCCTTGTTGATGAGGTGTGTCCCCTGTGCCCCTGGCAGTTTCCCACTACAGTCAAACCCTTTCTTATAGTATTTATTATACTTACTATGATAATTGCTCAAGGTCTGCTTATGAGTGAGAACATGTGGTACTCAGTTGTTTCTGTGATAGATCACTCAGTATTATAGACTCTAAGTCCATCCAAGTTGGCATTTAAATATTGTAATAAATAAATGTTTATTGAAGGAGCACCATCAGTGTAACCTTAATATTTCTGGTAATACTATTAATACATTAAGTTATGTAACTAATAAAATATTAAAGTAGTTACTAGAATTATGATTACTTCTCTATATAATTTCCATGTGAATAGAAAAAATGTAAGGCTATGATATATACTCCATGGAGAATATCCTTTCAACTAAAATTAAAATCTAGTTAGTGTGAGAAAAAAAGTACTAAAATATTATTGAGATCAATACAGAAGTTAATGTAAAAGAAAATACCATGGTTGTGGAGATAGCTCTGAGAGCCAAGAGTATGAAAAATAGTACTCAAGAAAGCAAATGTTTTAAATCAATTTCTTGTCTCAATAATCAAAATAAAATTTGGTGTTAAGATGAAGGGGAAACTCATAATTTCAAAAAGTAATTTTTAATAGGATAGTAATTTATACACAGTTTTCAGTAATTTTTCAGTAGTTTATAAAAAAATAAACTATCAGTAACCTAGGTTTAGTTTTTTCTTTTCTAAAGTTTAGAACAATGCATATTTAATGTCTAGATCTAAAATTCCTTGTCATCTAAAAGCAAATTTTAGGCTGGGTGTGGTGGCTCAAGCCTGTAATGTCAGCACTTTGGGAGGCTAAGGTGTGTGTATTGCCTGAGCCCACGGATTTGAGAACAGCCTGGGCAACTTGACAGACCTCACTCATCTCTACAGTAAAAAATAAAAATAAAAAATAAATAAAAATTAGCCAGGCATGGTAGAGTGTTCCTGTAGTTCTGACTACTTGGAAGGCTGAGGTGGAAGGATCGCCTGAGTCCAGCAGGTTGATGCCAGGGGGTGACCATGAGCGTGCCACTGCACTCCAGCCTGGTTGATGGAGTGGGACTCCATCTCAAAAAATAAATAAATAAAAGCAATTAAATTACTGTGTATAAATTGTATATCCTAGCATTAGTATCTGTGTAACTAAGCAGTGGAGGTGGGGGAGAGGAAGTCTTAGCGACTCCAAGATTCAGAAGACTGAACTTGATTTTAAGGTGAAATACAGCTGTCTTATATTCAGTGATCACCTTCTGTGAATTATGTGAAGTCTTTAGTCAGGTTCTGAAATGATTTAGCTTACTGAATGAGATTATAAGATTAGTATATGCCACCGAATGGATCACATAAAAAAAGGTAGAAAGGCCTATGGAAATGACTAGTCTTAGGAGAAATGACCAAATAGATCAAATCTGCCCTTGCCACATCTTCTCTCCTTGTGCTCCCTTCCTCTGACTCAGTGTCTACATTCCCTTTTAAGACCCCACTACAGAGAACACTGAACAAATTGACCTTTGTTTATTTGTTGTGTTTATTATTTTAAGGATGTGGGGTACAATTCAGAATTAGATATACAAAATGGTCATTTTACAGGTAGTTTGGGCCTCACTTTGGTTCCCACTTCACCTGGGTTTGAGATCAGGTACCCTTATTGATGAAGTGTACCTTCCTTCCCCTGGCAGTTTCCCTGTACTGCCAATCCCTTTTTTATAGTTTTATGATAATCGTTCAGGGTCTGCTTATGAGTGAGAACATGTGGTACTCAGTTATTTGTTTCTGTGATACAGCACTGTGTATTATAGACTCTAAATCCATCCAAGTTGTTGCAAAGTTCATAATTTTGTCTGTCTTTATAACTGCATAATATACCATCATGTATATGAACCACATTTTTTTATCCAGTTCACTTTTGATGGTTGGTTCCATCTTTTTGCTATTGTGAATAATGCTGCAATAAGCATATTTGTGCAGGTGTGTTTTTGATAGAGTGATTTGAATTCCTCTGAGTATATTCCCAGACAGAAGATTGCTGGGTCATTTGGAAGGTCAATTTTCAGATCTTTTAGGAATTACCACACTGTTTTCCACAGCAGTTATACTAGTTTACACTCCCACCAACAATGTAGAAGTGTTCCCTTTTCCCTGCATCCTCTCCAGCATCTGTTGTTTCTGAGTTATTGATCATAGCTATCCTGACTGGAGTTAGATGGTATCTCACTGCAGTTTTAATTTGCATTAGTGAGACAGCATTTTTTCACGTATCTGTTGGCTGCTTGTATGTCTTCTTTTGTCTATTCATATATTTTGCCAACTTTTTAATACAGCTGTTTGTTTTCTCTTTTTAGCACGTTTGAGCTCCTTGTAGATCCTAGATGTTAGGCCTTCGTCAGATATACAGTTAGCAAATATATTTTCCCACTCTGTGGTTTGTCTCCCCACTTTCTTGATGGTTTCTTTGACTTTGCAGAAGCATGTCAGTTTGATGAAGTCCCATTTGTCTAACTTATCTCTTATGGCATGGGCATTTGAGGTTTTGATCCGGAATCGATTTCTAGTTCCAATTTCCATAAGGGTATATCCTGCATTTTCTAAGATTATTATAGTTTCAGGTTTTATGTTTTTGTCTTTGATCAATTTAGAGTTGATTTTTGTGTATGGTGATAAGTGGGGGTCTTGTTTTAATCTTTGGCATGTGGTCAGCCAGTTTTCCCAGCACCATTACTGAATAAGTTCTCCTCTCCCCAGTGGTTGTTGGTGGAGGCTTTGTCAAAGATGAATTGGTTGAGAAATTGTGGTTTTCCTTCCAGAATCTCTATCTTGTTCCATGGTCTATATGCCTGTTCTCGCACCAATACCAGACTGTTTTGATTACTGTGACCTTATAGTAAAGTTTAAAGTCTAGAATTGTGATACCTCCCATTTTGTTTCTTTTGCTGAGGATTGTTTGGCTATTTGTGGTCATTTATGTTTCCATATGAATTTTTGTATTGTCATTTCTAGGTCTGAGAAGAATGATGTTGATAATTTAATGGATACTGTGCTATATCTGTAGATTGCCTTGGGTAAAAAGGATATCTAAACAATATTGATTCTTCTAATCCATGAGCATGGAATATTTTTTCATTTGTTTGTGTCATCTTTGATTTCTTCAGCAGTGTTTTATAGTTGACATCATAAAGGTCTTTCACTTCTCTGGTTAGGAAGATGCTGAGGTATTTCTTTCTTTTCTTTTTTTCTTTTTTTTTTTTTTTGGTGGTTATTATGAGTGGAACTGTGCTTTTTATTTGGTTATCTGCCTGTTTGTTGTTGGTGTATAAGAATGTGACTGTCACCGAGCTCGGTGGCTCAGCCTGTAATCCCGCACTTTGGGAGGCTGAGATGAGTGGATTGCCTGAGTCCGTGGGTTTGAGACCCGCCTGGGCAATTTGGCGAGACCTCATCTCCACAGTAAATCAAAAAATTAGCCGGGCGTGGTAGCACATGCCTGTAGTTCCAGCTACTTGGAAGGCTGAGGTGGAAGGATCGGTGGAGCCCAGCAGGTCGAGGCTTGCGGTGGCCGGGAGCGGCCACTGCACTCCAGTCTGGGGGACAGTGAGACTCCAACTCAAAAAAAAAATAAAAAAAGAATGTGACTGTCATTTTGCACATTGATTTTATATGCTGAGACTTTTCCAAAGTCATTTATAAGTACAAGAAGGTTTTTGACAGATTTTCTTGAATTTTCAAGGTATAGGATTATATTGTCAGCAAAGAGGGATAGCTTAACTTCTTCCTTTCCTAGTTGGATATCCCTGATTTCCTTCTCTTGTCTGATTTCTCCAGCTAGGATTTTCCACACTATGTTGAACAGGAGGGGTGAAAGTGGACAGCTTTGTTTTGTTCTGGTTTTCAGAGGAAATGCTTTCAATTTCTGTCTGTTTAGCAATTTGTTGGCTGTGGGTTTATCATAGATGGCTCTCACTATTTTGAGCTATGTTTCCTCTATGCCTAGGTTTTTGAAGGTTTTTAATCAAGAAGTGATGCTGGATTTTATTGAAAGCTTTTTCTGCGTCTAATGATATAATCATGTGATTTCTATTTTTATATCTGTTGATATATTGAATTACATTTGTGGATGTTGAACTAACCCTGCATCCTGGGGATGAAGCCTACTTGGTCATGAGGGATGATTTTTGATATGTGTCCTTGGATTCAATTTGCTAGAATCTTGTTGAGTATTTTTGTATCTAAATTGATCAGGGATATTGGCCTGTAGTTCTCTTTCTTTGTTGGATCTTCACCAGGTTTTGGTATCAGTGTGACGTTAGCTTCAATGATTTGGGGAGTGTTCCATCTTTCTCAATAGCTTGAAATACTTTCAGTAGGATGTTATTAGCTCCTTCTCGTATGTTTTGTAGAACTCTGCTAGGAAGCTGTCTGGTCCAGGACTTTTTTTGCAGGTAGTTTTCTTATGATAGAGTCAATTTTCCGGGTTGTTATTGGTCTGTTTAATGTCTCAATTTCTTCTTGTTTCAATTGGGAGATTGTGTGATATCAGAAAGTCCTCCATTTCATTTAGATTTTTCAAGTCTGTTTCCATACAGGAGTGTGTTGTAATCTCTAATAAATTTTGCATTTCTTTGGGGTCCGTTATGATTTGATCCTTTGCATTTGTGATTGTGTTTATTTGGGCTTTTTCTCTCTTTTTCTTGGTCAGTCTAGCTAGAGGTTCATCAGTCTTGTTTATCCTTTCAAAGTACCAGCTTTATGTTTTGTTGATTTTTTCTATGATATTTTTGTCTTCTATGTCCTATATTTTGGCTTTTACTTTGATGATATGGATTCTTCTACTGAAGTTAGGGTTTTGGTGGTCTTGTCTTTTTAGCTACCTTAAGTGATTTGTTAGGTTGTTAACTTGTGATCTTTCCATTTCCTTGATATGTGTTCATAAAGAAATGAATTCCCCTCTCAGTACTATTTCCATGGCATCCCAGAGGTTTTGGTAAGATGTGTCTTTATTTTTGTTTCCAGAAATCTTTTAATTTCTGCTTTGTTTTCCATGTTGATCCTTGAGTTGTTCATCATCATGCTGTTTAGTGTCCATGTCTTTGTGAGTTTGGGGGTCTTTGTTAGTGTTGATATTTATTTTCATGCCACTGTAGTCTGAGAAGGTACATGGCAGTATTTTGATCTTATGGAATTTGTTTATGCTTGATTTATGGCTGAGGATGTGACCAATCTTGGAGTACATTTCAAGTGGTGATGAGTAGAATGCATATTCTATGATTGTTGGGTAGAGTGTTCTATAGATATCTATTATATGCGTTTGGTCAAGCATCAAGTTGAGGTTCTGAATCTCCTTGTAGATTTTTTGCCTCAATGCTCTATCTGGGGTTTATAGTGGGGTATTTAAATCCCCAGCTATGATAGTGCTAGATTCAATATCTATTTTTAGTTTACCTAGATCCTCCTTTATAAAAGTTAGTACTCCTAGATTGGGTGCATACATGATTAGGATACATATTTCTTATTGATGGACTGAATCTTTTATCATTATATAGTGATCTTCTGTGTCTCTTGAAATTTTGATAGCTTAAAGACTATTTTGTCTGATAGTAAGATCATAACACCTGCTTTCTTTTTGTTCAGTTCACCTGAAAATTTTTTTCTATCCTCTAACTTTGAGTCTGTGAGTGTCCATTCTGGTGAGATGAGTCTCCTGACAGCATATTGTTGTATCATGGTTTTTTAAAATCCAGTTTGCCATTCTATGTCTTGTCAATGGTGCACTTAGTCAATTCATATTCAGGCTAATTATGGAGTTGTGAGAGTTTATCCCTGTAATAAGGTTCTTATAGAGCTTGTAATTGTTGTTGTTTGTTTATTTACTTGTTGGTTTTCTTTAGATTTTGGGGTTGATATATGTGTGTGTTTTTATTCTTTTTCCTGCATTCTTAGAAAGAGCATGGTCATTCTTTCTTCTGTGCTTAATACTTTCTTGAAATTTTTTGTAGAACTAGTCTGGAGGCAGCATAAACTCTTAGAGATTGAATGTCTAGGAAGGATTTTAATTATCCATCACTGATGAAGCTTAGCTTAGCTAGGTAGGAAATTCTTGGTTGGAATTGTTTATCTTTGAGAACTTTGAAGATTGGACTCCAGTTGCTTCTAGCCTGTAGTGTTTCTGTAGATAAGTCTGCTGATTTTCCCTGGTAGGTAGTCTGTCCTTTCTCTCTTTCTGCCTTTAGGATTTTTTTTCTTTTAGACCTACTTTGTGTCAGCAAATTACTATGTGTCTAGGAGTTGGTCTTTTCATTTGATGTCTTGTAAGGGTTCTCTGAATCTCTTGTATTTGAATGGTCATGTCTCTGATTAGATAGGGGACATTTTCTTAGATAATTTCATGGAAGATTTGTTCCAGAGTGGTCTCTGTGTCTCTAGTTGCCTCAGGAATGCCAATTAATTGTGGGTACAACCTCTTGATATAATCACACATCTCTTGGAGGCTTTGTTCTGTCTTTTTAAGCTTATTTTCTATGGTTTTAACAGTTTGGGTTAGTTTCATATTTTGGTCCTTGAGCTCTGAGATTCTTCTACTTGGTTAATTTTACTTCCCATGCTTGTCAATTTGTTATTTATTTTGTTTACTGTATTCTTTATTACCATCATCTCGGTTATCAACTCCTTCATTCTTTCCTCTTGTCTCTCCTCATTTATATTAGTTCTCTCTATTAATATCTTGATATCTGGGTTTGTGATATGAGACTAGTCATTCTGGGGGCTCTTCATTGTTTGAGTTCTGAAGTCTGTATTCTCAGGTCATGTCTTTTCCAGGGTCTGTATGGGAGTTATGTTCTTCCTTTGGTTATTCTTCATTTGTGATGGTTTTCCTCTCCCTTTTTCCCTCCTTCTTTAATTCTGTTGCTCAGTGATAGGGGAAATGCTTTCACTTCTGTTTGCTCATTTCCCTATTCTTTCTTATGTAGATCCTCTGTATTTATTCAATTTTGAAGCTGGACTGGAGACTAGGGGCTGTGCTTTTCACAGTTTTGAAATTTGTTTAAGGTGTGATGGGGGAGTTGTGGTTCAGAAGCTATCTACAGATCACAGTATCTGCTGACCGGTGTGTGTGCCCTCTGGAATCCACTTCCCTCCACCTTACAATCAGTCCATGCAGTGGGGGAGTATATATGCCCCCTGAAAGCAAAATGAGATAAAAAGTAAAAGCACAGAGAAAGGAATAAAGGAGATGAAAGGAAGATGAAAAGACAGAAAAAGAAGAAGAAAAACTGACAGGCACATCAACTAATGAATAAACAAGACAGAAACAAAATTTTAAAAAAGCAAAAACAAACAATCAAAACCTGATTATGCACTTGCCCTCAAAAATACCCATATGCAAACAGAAAAACTAAAAAAAATAATAATAATAGCAAAAACAAAACAATTATAAAAGCAAAAACAGGAAGAAAAAAAAGAGTTCCTTCTGTGACCGCTTCTGGAACTTCAGGTTCTTATTCTTTTTTTTCTTTTCTTTTCTTTTTATTTGATTCCCAAGCACGGCCACTTCTTTTGGCTACTGCTATGGTAAGGAGCAGGCTCCTGTCTCCAGCCCCTCCCATCCACTCTTAGAGCAGGCCTATCAGGTGGTTCTCAATGTGTGTCAGACACGCCATGGACTGCTGGGGAGGAGGTTGAATCAGATCTGGACTCACCCTAACTCATCTTCTGCTGCTGAGTCAAACATGTCCATGCCTGGTCCAGTGTGGGGGTGGGGCATCTGTCTCTCCATGTCCACTCCTAAAGTTTCCTCTCTGGTCTAGTGATGGTCAATCTCACAGGGGTGCAGAGATCACCTCTGGGTCTCCAGTTGGAGGTTGAACAGAGTTGGGTGGGCCAACACAGGTCTCTGCCCTTCTTGTGACAGAGAAAATGGTGGCAGTTGATGTCTCCTTGCCAGCAGCTGGGTTCAGCTCCAGACTTCCTTCACACACCTTCTCCATGGTTCCCTCTGCCAGTGCCCAGCACTGCTGTAGGTGGTGATGTGGGCCAGTTGCCCAGCGCTAATGTGCAGCTAATCTCTGCTGCCTCTTCCCAAGAGAACTCGAAGAATGGCAGGAGATCCTGCATGCTGGGGACTCCCATCTCAGAGCAGTGGTGGGTTGCAGCCACCTCTGGAGGGGAGCCCCAGGTACATGATTCTGAGTGTCCCTTCAGATGGACTTTCACTCACCCACCTGTGCACCCCCACGCACACAGACTGTCTTTATGGACACTTGCCTTTGCAGAGACTCTCACACTCCTACCAGTTCTGTCACCATCTTGCCAAGTGGTACTACATTATTTCCATGTGTATTTCTGGAGTCATGGTGCTGTGATTATGGGTTTTATATTGGATTCTACAGAACCAAATGTAGTTTTAAAAATAACACAAAGATTTGATGTAAATATATTTTTTATATATAAATATCTATATAAATAATCATGTTATATAATATAACACATAATAATAATTACATATAAATATGCATATTTATATAAAATATATTTATATGTAAAGCAATTTTAATTTTTATACATAAATATATATATTTAAATTCTTAACACTATAGGTGAAACAAAGTAAAACTCTTCCAAATGCTTTGAAAATTATCAATGCATTTAGGTACACTGTCAGGCTAACTTTTTTTATGGTAAAGAGTGATTTATTAGTGAGGCAATGATTTTAAGATTATTTAGTGAAGAATTTCTAGAGAAAAGAAAAAGTGGAATTGATTTCTCTGAATGATATGTATATTCTAGGAATATACTTTTATGTATTCTCTATTCCCAAAATACAGAAGACTGCTGCATACATGTATTTTAGATACTCAAATACCATGTAATGCCATAACTTTTATATATTGCGCCATGAGTTTCTCTTCTCCATAACCACTTAAAATATATTATGTAACTATACATTTTTGCATAATTTTAAGGCTAACACTTTTTAGATTTGAAATAAAGTTTCTTCCACTATCCCTGTTTAATTAAGTAGTGTCCGTAAACTGAAGAAGTGAGCTACTGCAAACAAATATATCCGACACTATTTACAGTTTCTTATATTCATGAATCTGAAACTTCTCAATGCTTTGCAATTAAAATCAAGTTCAGAACTGAAAGAGATACTGTGACTAAAATAAAACTGCAACTGTCATCTATAACCTGGATTAAAGTGTCAAATTCATCCAAACAATCATTCTGTCCATGTTGATTCATTTTATATTAAGTCATTGTTACACATTTGAACTTTTAAAATATAGTTTTTGTTTGTCTTATATATTGGAATTTAAATAAATTTCATTAGAATAGAATACATTTTTATTCTAAAGCATGTTGAAATGCCATAACTAAAATATGATTCCGACTGAAAGAGACAAGCTGGGCTATCTGGAGGCAGAGCTAATTGGATGTATCACCTCTCATGGAATCCTTTGATCACAACAAATTGACACTTGACAACTTCTCCCCTGTATGTCCCTGATCCTGGTCAAGTCGTTCTCAAGCAGAAGCAGTCAAGTCATTTTGATTCATTTTTGATGTGAATAAAACTTTCAAGCTAGGACATGCTTTGAAACAAATTACACATTTCCTGTGGCCTACTAAAAGAATGTTTATTAGACCAAAAGACTGAAGTCATGGCAAAAGTCATAGATAAAAATAATCTATATTTTTTACAGTAAAAAAGAGATTTCTCTGGGATTACTTCAAGTTTTTAATGGTGTTCCTTTCTAGCATTTCATTCATCTATTCCTTCAGTCAGTGAATAAAAACATAAAATCTCCTAACTCTCAGAGGCTCAGTTTAGATGAGACAGATGCTCCAGCAAGTAATTATTAAGCAATGTAATAATAATGTATCAGACATATGTAAATGGTTCTATGGGAATATAGAAGAAATCAGTAATTAGGAAGTTGTAGATAGGTTATTTTATATTTTATTTTGCTTGGTAACTGGTCTTAACTTAAAAATAAATATATGGTGGTAAGATATTAGAGTTTGAAATTATATTTGAATCAAGTTATTTAGGAAATAAAACATGCCACACCATTAAGAATTAGAATGTCAATAACAACATAAGGAAAACTTCAATTTTAAAAACATAAATTATAAGAGACAAACATTGAAAATAAAATGCTAAAAATCCATCTGAATTTTAGAAGTACAATTGGCCCTTCATATCTGTGGGTTTTGCATCCATGGACTCAGTCAACCACAGATAGAAAATGCTTAGAAAAAAGCAATGAAAAATGATAATGCAGCAGCAAAAAAATTCTAAGTAATCTAGAGATGATTTAGAGTAAAAAAAAGTACGTGTGCTCAGGTTATGTGCATATTATGCCATTTTATATGATGGATTTGAGCATATGTGAATTTGGTATCTGCAGGACGGTTCTGGAACAATCCCCCCAAAACACTGAGGGATGACTGTATTCAGTTAATCTCACTTGATGGTTATATGTGTTGTGTTGTGTGTGTGTGCGTATAAGTACACAGTAATCTTTTCTATCACTGAGATGTGAATTTTCTACTTTGTGCATTTGGATTCCACCCTGGTTTTCCTTTGCAAATCAATACACTTCTGCACTACTTCCTCCTGAATTAATTGATATAATGAGCTGATGTAAATTACTTTCAATATTAGGCTTAGCTAATATTAACCCACAATAATTTAGAAAGTAAAAGCATATACACACTGAATTCCAAAATCAAATATCAAGGATGTTTTAGTTTCATGTAACTGTGGAGTGTCCTGCTCATTTCTTCCTTACATGATATGGAGAATCAGGCTTGCTCTGGACATAAACACCTTCCGGTGTTGCCTATACCTCAGGGTCTGTATACCTAGTAACCCTGGGAATGGCTTCTAACAATTCTGGACTACCTACTGCCTACTGTTCCACCTCCATGTCATTTCTCTTCTCACTCACTCCACCAGGAACAATTTTCGACATTTTAATCATAAACATGCAATTTGTCTTTTAAGGCTCAGGGGAAATGTTTCAAACTTTATTAAGTCCTTTATTTATCACCGACTCATATCTCCTCTAGTATCCAAATTTCAGTAGCATTTCGAGTCTCTATTAAGACTCAACAGATCTCCCTCGTTTAGTATTTTGCATGATTCTTATCCCCCACCACTGCCTCCAACTTGATTACAAAATTTTTGGAGATAGATCATCTTTATAGCCTTAATAACACCAAGCCCCAATTTTATGAAAAGTAGATGTCCATTTAATGTAGAGTGAATTTTCAGTCCCATATGATAATTTAGCATCATGATTTTGTTTATATTGTACTTTCCCCAATAATCTTCTTCCTTTCATTTTCTTCTCAGTGTCATGTGCATCCATTGGGGCGCAACCTAAAAGCTCTTAATTGTGCCCAAAACCTACATGTGATCCTTCAAGTGAAATTATATAGTACTTAATTTGTCCCTGCATTATGCCATTTTTCATTTCTGCCTTACCTTATAGTACTCTTACATTATAGTTTTCAAACATAATGCATCTACTCCCATAAGGTGTAAGCTCTCCTAAGGCTATGAACACAATATTATTCATCTATTTTACATAGTACTATGCATATAGCAAGTGTTCAATAAATGTTTGTTGCAGGAGTAAAGGTTTGTAAAGAGTTGAGGTAGAACAGCACACCTACATAGAACCAGGGGGCTCCATGTCAAACTTAATCAAGTTCTGCTAAAAGTGCTTTTAGGCATGGCTAATGGTAAATCAAGAACAGGAGTAGGAGAATAGTATTTCTGAGACCAACTCTATCAGATTTTGTATCAGGAAGCTACCAGGACATTATGATTAAGGGGTTCCAGGCAGGTAGATCTCTCTGTCCATTGCCTGTGACCCATTATTATAGATTCCACTATTTTATAATCTACAGTGATTCTTCTTTTTGAGAGTTTCCTACCAAAATCTAGACATCCTATGTGAATCCTAGTACATAATACGTTTGTTATCTGTAAACATCTCAGCCAGGATGATAAAGAATCAGCTTGTAGGGAAGTTGGGGAGAGAAATTGAGGGAGATAAAGGGGATAGGCCTGGGAGAAAGGAAAGCATTTGTGCCATTGAAACAAGAATGTTCCAGAACAAATTTCAACTTCACAATTGCTAAGATACAGTCAAGCTGTGCCCTGGAAGCTGTGGTCTAGATACTTAACAGCTTCCCATTATTGGTCAACTATTTCTTGCCTATTAATTATCTACTTCACAAATGTTATTTCCAAACCTTGGAATTATTTGTAGAATTGGTAGAATGATCCTATTAAAAAAAAAAAAAAAAAAGAGATTCAGAAAGCTTACATTAAGTAGTCACAATTAGTTATCTAATAAATAGAAAGACATAGATTTTAACACACAATTTGTATCTTTCTCCTTATATTATACTTGCTGCCTCTTTAAGTAGGCTGCTTTAATTGTCCAGGAGGCACTGGAGGATGTGTGTGAAAGACTTAAAAATCCTTTCTTATTGGGTTAGTGTATTTTCACTGCTGTTGTCATGGCATTATTTCAAAAACTCAATTTGCTATGAAAAATTCAGTGTTACCCCTCTTTAACTTAGTATTGGCCTTTAAAAAGAACAAAATAGAACAAGAAACAAGACAGCATATCTTCTACTTCTCACCAGGAGGGAACTTAGCTAGTATCTTTGTTTTGGGATTTAAAAATATATATGAATTTGTGCAATGCAAATGAATCCCTCAACTGTTTGTTAGTGTCTACTGTTTACTCAAAACCAGGAAGCACTAGGCCTGTGATACATCATCTTTGTTGCGCTTGGCACCTTCCATCATGAATCACATTAATCTGCTTAAACTAACAAGGATTAATTGCCTTGGTTAAGCAACCTGGCATTGAAATGATATATTGCCCAGACAGCTTGGAATTTGGCCACTCATAAATCTCATTTGTTTGTTGGTTTATTTCTGTTTGTCTCTTTCTCTGACAGATGTGTGCCCAATCATTGTGAGCATGGTGGGAAGTGCTCACAAACGTGGGACAGCTTCAAATGCACTTGTGATGAGACGGGATACAGTGGGGCCACCTGCCACAACTGTGAGTGCCAATTTATCTCACTTTAATCTTGTAATTGCATGAGAATCTCAAGTCTTCAACCATGCTTTAAAGCTCAACAACCTGAATAATCCACATACTTCATCACTTCAATCTGAAAAACCCAAATTCCGTTGTTGTTCTTCCAAAAAATGGTATTCTACTTGTCAAAATATATTTGCTCATGCCTAATGACTCAAAAAGAAGGACCAGCATATCCAATGTTCTGTAAACATGTAGTTGAGATTGGAATGCCGAGCTTGGCTTTGGCTCTCTGAATCTAAGCCATGTCTGTCTGGATAGATTGACTGGGAAATTGTGTTTGTGTGATGTCTCTGACTGGATGCTCATTTATCAATTCATCAGAGAGGGAGACAGAGGGTAATCTGAACATTTAGTTTCTGGAGAATGCTTGTCTCATGCTTTGGCCACCATTTTAAGATCAGAGAAAGGAGTCAAAAAGTAGAATATGTAAAAATTAATATATCTAAATAAAACCATAAGACAAAATATTTAAAATTAAAAGTAGCATGCAAAAATTACTAGAAACAGAGGTATGCCTTGTTTTACATAACAAGGCAAATCAATGTTTACCTGACATCCCCAAAGACTAAATAAAATTAACTTTTTGTAATTTAAAAAATATTCTTAATTAACTGCTAGTTCTATAATTGTAGTATTAATTTTCCAATGATGCATTATCATTTGCAAAACACCATGAGCATTATGAGAGAAGAGGGTCGTCTGTTGTGTAGTGTGTGCCTGTGTGTTCGTGGGGGGGGCGGCGGAAGCAGGAAGAGGGAGAGGAAAAGTTACATAGAACAAAGAGTAAGTGAACACAGAATAATTCTCTTAGAACACTAAGAGAATTCTCCATGGACTCAAAAACTAAACTCAAATATCTAAACCCTCTGATCATAAAGACACATTTCTCTCACTTTACTTTTAGGAAACAATGACAAGCAAAATATTTTCAGAGTAAAGTCCTGGGGGTAGTAAGAATGCCATACAGCACTCTAAGTCTTTCCATATTGTTATTTGTAGTAATGTGCAGTGAGAACTCATGTTTAGAATGTATTGTAAGACCTTGACTGACAAAAAAGTTCACACACATTAATTTATTTAGGTCAATATTAAAAAACAAGAGGCAAAGGATACCTTAGGAAAACTAGCATTAATGGGAAGATATGCAAGAGAGGCAAAATAGACAAATGGTAGCCTCATTATCTGTAAGATATTTACATAAACAAGTATATATGTAATAAAGAAAAAATGATATAGAAATTAATTTTTTTTAAATGAGTTATGACTAAAATTCTTTCTTACCGAGACCAAAATCTTAACTTTCAGGATAGGATATTCATTATATAAACTGTGATACTCAAATTACATAGCTTTCATAAAACTAGGTACCTTCACTCCACCAGTATAATTGCATCATGTGTTATAAATACTATGTTTAATGACAAGGAATCTTGTTTCTGAAATATGGATATGCTAGCTAGTAGCAAAAAATTGGTGATGGCTATAAAGCTGCTTCCATAATTAAAATACACAGAAAAAAGAAAGAGCAAAATTTTAAAAATATATGCTACTGACTGGATGGTCTAGTCTATTTATTTATTTATTTATTTTTTCTAAGAGTAATGTCCTAAGTGTGTTTCGTTTCGGTGCTAGTGGCCAGCTTTAAATGTAAAAGAGGAAAATTGTCTCTTGCTCTGATATTTCTTATTCCATGTTTGTATCTATAAATGTGGAATCATTCTTTTTAATAATGAAAGCTTGATCCTTTGGTGTCTTCTCTAAATGAAGCCAAAATCTTTAATATCAATGTGTGTATAAATAGAAGTTGGAAGACCATGTATCATAATTCAAGATAGGTTTGGATGGAGACTATTTTCTTTTGCAATATACATATTGTAGCTTATTGATGGACACTTGCTTCTGAATAACCTGAAGGACTTGATACATTTCTTAGTTTTCCCTATGGATTTGTTAAAATTTGGGAGAGTCTAAAAGCACCTAATAAAAGAAGACACAATTTATGGCATTAAGTTCGATACAGAATGAACAATTTTGCATTTTTACTAAATCAGTGACCACATTCATGGCAAAAAAATTGAAATGAAAAGACCTTGGTTTCTGATGTTAGCTGTAAATCATGCTGTGTGTCTTTGTAGTAAGTTGTTCAACTTTTCTCAGACTTTCTTTACTCCTCTCTTGACTAAGTTGTTGTAGTGTTCTAAGAGAATTATTCTGTGTTCACTTACTCTTTGTTCTGTGGTTTTGAACTTTGTGTTATAAAATATTTTACTTCATTATTTCCTTCACAAGACCAACCATTCCTTTTGGGGAAAGTGCAAATTTTAAATAGTATATTCAAAAATAAAGAACAGCTAACCTAAAATCTAATGTTTAGTGTAGCTAAGTATTTGGTAGTTTCAAACGTTACAGGTACACAATATATTAACACATTTTCTACACTGGCCCAGGCTTGGTCAAGATGAGACAGACAGCAATGATTTCAGTGATCATCCAAGCTAGAAGCTCCAGTTTCAAGATGGGACATAGAAATATTTTTACTAGATCTGGTGTTGACTTTAGCTCTACCACTTACTTATACCCCTGGCCACTTAAACTCTTTGAGCTTCAGTTTTCTTCTGTATAAAATGGATAGAGAAGTAGTACCCATCTCATAAAGCCATTGTGACAGTAAATAAAATGATTCACGGATGACACTGAGAAAAACTTAATATACATAGTACTCAATAAATATTTGCAGTGCTATCCCTTTGAGAGGAATTGTTCCTTTGCTCTGAACTTCTGTACCAATAATTGTCCATGTCACACAATTTGTTGCTTAATTTTAATGCCACTGTATAGTTTGCCATCACTTCCATGGCAAATTTGAAGTGAATTATTGGTTTCCATAGTACTTTTCTCCAGAAGAATTGAAGTGCATCAAAAGAAATCTGGATGCCTCCTAAATCTCTGTTTATTTGTTAATTTGTTTGTACACAGGGACCTTATCTTCAAATAAATTATATATATATATAATTTATATATGGCTCAGAGGACTGTCTTTATAAACCACACCTGTGAGGAGTAAGGACATCATTCTTGGAGTACAGAAATCCCTCAGGAAAAACTAAAGATCATGGGAGATAGATCACAGGAAAGGGAAATAATTTTTGATGCTTTAAAACAAAATATGCTACTTTATGGCAAGATGCAAATGCATTAAATTGTTGTCATTTTATACTTTTTTTTTTTTTTGAGTTGGCGTCTCACTCCGTTGCCCAGACTGGAGTGCAGTGGCCGCTTCCGGCCACTGCAGCCTCGACCTGCTGGGCTCCGGCGATCCTTCCACCTCAGCCTTCCGAGTAGCCAGAACTACAGGCATGCACTACCACGCCCGGCTAATTTTTTTGATTTATTGTAGAGATGAGGTTTC
>CAUYQG010079756.1:0-20563 GCA_963574415.1 Tarsius wallacei
AAGTTTCAAAAACAGAGAATAACAAAACTTCACACAAACACACCCTGTGGCCATTCTTTCTTTTTTGTTTGTTTGTTTTTGTTTTTTGAGTTGGAGTCTCACTCTATCACCCAGACTGGAGTGCAGTGGCCACACCCGGCCTGAAGGATGTTTTCATTGAATATATTGGTCTAGTAAGTAGGTTAGGCATGGTGGCTTACATCTATAATCCCAGCACTCTGGGAGGCTAAGGCAGGAGGATCACTTGAGTCCCGGAGTTCAAGACCAGTGTGGACAGCATAGTGAGACATAGCTGGGAGTGGTGGTGTGCACCTGTAGTCCCAGCTACTCAGGAGGCTGAGGCAGAAGGATCACCTGAGTCCAGGAAGTCAAGGCTTTGGTGAGCGGTGAATGTGCCACTGTACTCTAGCCTGGAAGACAGAGTGAATCTGACTCAAAAATAAAGAAAAGGCTGAGTTGAACTTTTTTTCTTCTTTTAGCACTTGGCAAATTTCCTGCTACTATAATCTGGCAGCTGTAGTCTCTGATAAATCAGTGGTAATTTCATTTATAATGTGTCATTTTTTTGGGGTTGTGTTCAGAATTTTCCCTTTTTCAGCATTTTGATGTTTTTCCTGTTATACTGCTCAATATTACCTGAATCTCTGTTTATGTCATTCACCAAATTTTAGGGAGATTTTGGCCATTGTTTCATCAATTTTTTTCCCACCCTGTTTTTTTTCTGCTGAGACTGATTCCACGTAGACTTTTTGATATCATCCCTTAGGCCTCTAGGGTCCTGTTCATTTTTTTTTTCAAACTTTTTTCCTTTTCTGTTAATCTCCTTGAACATACTCATAGTAGCTGCTTTGAAATTCTTTTCATTTTGAAGTTGGTCTCTACTGTCTTTTGAGAGTAGGTCTCCCAATTCTTCATGTCTAGCAATTTTAGATTTTATCCTTGACATTGTAAATGTTACATTGTGAAGACTCTGGATTCTGTTAGGTAGGTCTGTAAAGTGCTGATGTTTTTAACAGGCAGGTGAATTGTTTGAACTCAAACTCAGGCAGCAGTTCAAATCTCAATTCAGTTTTTATACTGTTCTTAGCTGAATTGCTTTGAGCCTGCTGCATTCATGTGAGATTTGGGCAGATTTAATACATGGCCTCTGAGCATTCCTTCTCAGGCCCCTTTCTTTGTGTGCTTTCCAATGGCTGTGATTTCTTCACACTCGTCTCTTGGTTCTTAAGGCTAGACAGACTAGATTTCCCATTGGAACTATAGCCACCCTGCTGGTGCTGACTTTGGCCTACTCTAAGCTAAAATCTATTCCATTCTTTGTTATGTTTACTCCTCTAAAGAATCATCCTACTTTTGCTTATTCTCCAATGCCTTCAGATTAAAAAAAAAAAAATTGTATTTATAGTTATCTGCAGAAAGTTCAGGTCTAGTAGAAGATTACTTGACCCTACTAAAGGTGAGACTGTATGTTACCTTTTAAAATGGTTCCTTTATGTCTCATATTCCCTTTTTACCATTTTTCCTCATGTGGTGATCTTAACTGTGTGTCCACAAGAGGGCAGGCATGGCAAGGCTGAGGGGTCCCAGCCTATAGAAAGGAGCTCTGCTGAGTAGTCTGAAGATTTTCATATTATTACTGTTTGGATCATTCCTGGCTTTGCTTTCCTTTGAGGACTGTGTTTTTCATGCATCCCACAAACATTTACTGAGTGCCAGCCACCTTCAAGCTAAGCACCACGGGGGAGTTGTAGAGATTAGTAAGATAATTTCGCGGAAAATTGCAAAAGGGCAATTATGATACAGGTTTTCTGGTGGCATATTCTTCATGAGAGGCTCAAGCCATAGAGAAAGCATGTGAATCCACCTGGAAATGTAGGGGAGCAGTACAGGGACCCTGAGCCATGACATAGGAAGAGTGTCTGTGTGGGGAGGGGCAGAAGGATATGGGCATAGAAGGGTGCAGGTGTTTTGTCTGAGGGCAGTGGGAATGGTTCTTGGGGTTGAATTAGGTGTGTAAGCTGAGCACGGTGGCTCACACGTGTAATCCCAGCACTTTGAGTGGTGGAGGTGAGAGAATTGCCTGAGCCTGTGGGTTCCAGACCAGCCTGGACAATTTGGTGAGACCTCGTCTCTACAACAGATAAAAAAATTAGTTGGGCGTGGGAGCCCAGCAGGTCGAGGCTGCAGTGGCCATGAGCATGCCACTGCACTCTAGCCTGGGTGACAGTGAGACTCCTACTAAAAAAAAAAAGGTATGTAGAAGGATGTGTGTGGTGGGACCTACAGGGAAAAAGACAGACTGGCGTCTAAGGGAACCCTGGATCCTAGTGACCATTTTCTTTTTTTTTTAGGAGTCTGTGTTGCCCAGGCTGGAGTGCAGTGGCACATTCACGGCCACCACAGCCTTTATCTGCTGGCTCAGGCAAGCCTTCCACCTCAGCCTTCCAAGTAGCTGGAACCACAGGTGCACGCCACCACGCCCAGCTAATTTTTTGATCTCTTGTAGAGACGAGGTCTTACCCAGTTGCCCGGGCTGGTCTCGAACCCCTGGACTCAGGTAGTCCTCTCACCTCCGCCACCCAAAGTGCAGGATTACAGGTATGAGCCACCAAGTCTGGCCTCTGACCATGTCTTTAAGAACAGGTTGCACTTCATCTCTACAATAAATCAAAAAATTTGCCAGGCTGATGGTGTGTACCTGTGGTTCCAGCTACTTGGAAGGCTGAGGCGGATCACCTGAGCCTAGTAGCTGAGGCTGCCGTGGCCCTGAGTGTGCCACTGCACTCCAGCAGCCTGGGCAACAGTGAAACTCCTACACAAGAAAACAAAACCAAACCAAATGTAGCTCTTCTGTGCTACTGTGAAGAAATTGGAAACTGTCGAAGGAGGTTGGAGGGAGGCCAATTAAGAAACAGCAGATGGTCGGCAGATGTGACCTGACGGCATTACCAGTGTGGGAACCGAAAGGACAGGTAGATTTGAGGTGGTTTGGAAACGGAAGTAACATGGTTGGATGTGAGAGCTGAGAGCAAAGAGGGAGTCAGAGTGACCTGGAGGCATTTGGCTTTGGTGACCGAATAGGGATGAGGGGAGATAACAGTGGTCACAGAAGTGGGACTAGAGAATCATTTATTTTAACCTGAGTAGTTTACTGAAGCAAGTGCCCTGGGATGCCCTGGAGCTGTCTAGCAACTCGGGTGAGAGCAGTGACTCCACACAGCCGCTCTGCTGGAAGCCACTTCCCAGCTGCCTGTGTGCGAAGCCATCAGGGAGCTCTTCTTTATGCTGCTCTGAAGTCTGTTCAGAGAACTTCACCACTGGCCTGCAACCTCCCGCTGAGAAGACAAAACTAAACCACTGGAGTCAGGAGTCTCCACCTCTCCCTCACTCTTGCTACCTACCGCTGTCACAGACCCCAGCCGCCCCTGCAGCCTGCCCTTGCTGCTGGGATTTGGCTTTGTTTCTCCAACTTTCCCTTTCCTCCAGGACTCCTGGGTCCCCTGGTTTCTTGGGCCTCTCAGTTTGGGGTCACTTATGATTGGATGAGCCATACTGCATTTGGGCAAGAAAAAAATGGGAATTCTTTATTTGACTGAGCGTTTCCTCAGGAGCAGGGTTCTTTGGAAAGGGAAACATTCTGAACTTTTTAACTATCTACAGATCTGTGTGTTTTAAGCATTTATAAACACTGTCCTATACCCTGATAGGCATATTGTTAAAAACAAAATAAACACTGTTCTGATCCTTTGAGTTCCTAAGTGTTATGATTGGATGTTTATGCTGATGGGGTATGGAAAAACCCAAAAACACTGCCTTCATTGAAAAGAGGTCCAAAGCATGTGAAGAGTTAAGCAGCTCTGCCCGAGGGTGGGCAAAGGGGAACTGGAATGAGCCCTGTAGCTGGAGCCACCTACCTGCCACAATATACTGCTTTCCCTGTGACTCCTATGCTCCAGTGTCCTGTAGTCACCAGACAGCACTGCCAGCCAGGAGGAAAGCCTGCCTGAGTGGGGGACTTTAGGAACTCGGGGTGGAGGCAAGTGGCTCAGCTTCAGACCTCGGTGCCCAGAGGTGATGGGCCTGGCTTAGCCCTCTGGCTGCTGCCTGGTGGCCCAGGAGGTGCAGGGGCTGCCTGGAGGTTCCACACAGCCAGTACCCAACAGGTTACTGACATCCTGTGCAAGGCTGCATGTCAATGGGGGTATTAGCCAACTTGGAAATCAGAAGCCAGCTGTGTGCGACCTGCGATAAGTCATTTAACCTGTTCCCCTACCGATAACATGAGGTTGACCTACCCTGGCATCGCAGGTGAGGATGGAGGAAGGCAGGGGGCCCATCTGTATTCCACATTCTCCCACCAGCCTCTTCTGCTTTTCAGAAAAAAAGCTTGTAAATACTTTGAGCAGGGCAAGGGGACCTGCCCATTTGGAAGCAAATGCCTGTACCGCCATGCCTACCCTGATGGGCGGCTAGCCGAGCCTGAGAAGCCGCGGAAACAGCTCAGTTCTGAAGGCACCGTGAGGGTAAGGACATCGCCATCTCTAGTCGGGGACACTGAGCTGAGGGCATTTCTGGGTACTGTTCCTGGCCCCTTCTCTAATAGCTTTGACAGAAAAAATGGAGTAGGCAAAAGAAAAATCAAGCCACCCACCCTTCCTGTTGCCTTTGGCAGTAACCAGACATGTTTGCTGTTTTTGCAGTTCTTTAATTCAGTGCGGCTCTGGGACTTCATCGAGAACCGAGAAAGCCAGCATGTCCCTAACTCTGAGGACGCTGACATGACAGAGCTTGGGGACCTCTTCATGCATCTCTCTGGAGTGGAGTCGTCAGAACCCTAGAAGGAGACAGTCGCCTCTGCATCTTGGGCTCCACCGGCTGATACTGTCCCAAGCCAGGGTGTGCAGAGCTTCCCTGTACTGCAGTCTGCGGTGGCGTGTTGTTTGGATTTGAGTGGGGTTGTACTTACCCTTGGTCTTAGCCACTCTCCGTTATTACAGCCATGGGAAGAGTGAAGTATATACAGTAACCTACTACATGTATGTAATTGCTTCAGTAATCATAGTCGCTGCCTTAGTTACACTTCAGGCCCCTTCAGGGGGACCAGCTAACCACTCAGAGCGTTTTGATTGGCTGCTTTGAAAACCATCCCGGCTCCTGTCCTTCCTGATCTTTTCCTCTGAAACAGTAAACTTGCACCTGCTCCTAATGCAGCACATACATTTTTCTTACCAAAGGATTCAGTGAGTTCAATGGTGAATTAAGAGGATTCTTCTATTAAATACACGAGTGTGGCAAAAATTGATTTATACAGAGCTTGTCAAGAGCACACGATGTACAGTAAGCATCACATAGCTGTAGCATGAAATTTTATGTAGGGCTTAAGGACGGTCTTTTGAATTTTTTCAAGTGGCCCAAGTCAGCAGCAGTCTTGTTGCCATTTGTGCAGCAAAGTAAAAGTGCAAAGAAATCTTTTCCCTGGTAGGGAGGCCCTTGTGCCTGGGGGCCTGGAGCCCACAAGTCCTACTGCATGTATCTCCAGCCAGGGACCTCCAGGGAAACCAAGTCCCTGCTCTCACCCGTGGACTCATTTCCATCAGGGTAACTGTACTGCAGACTTTCAGTACACACCTGCTGATATGATGCGTGATTCACACTCAAGCAATCTATTCTCTGTAAAGCCAGGCTTTGATTTGAAGTGTTGTTAAGATTTACTGGCACCCACCATTTCTGATTTTGACCCAGCAATGGTCCTGAAGAGAACTAAGGGCAAGTTTCTGTAGTCAATTTGAAGGGCGAGCACAACTTTATCGGAATAAACTCACTCCAAGCCTGAATTTATCTGTTTTTTAAAAAAAGCTGTAGATACCAAATATTTTATAAAATGCATTACTTAACCTCTTACCTGAGTTTAGAGTGCTTTTTGCTTAGTTTCTATAGTTAACTCTTCAGTAAGGAGTTACAAAGAGCATAGACAAAGACTAAATTAAATTCATTCCCAGTCCAGGCTCTGGGCCAGAGCTCAAGCTGGGAGTTCAGTATTACTTTCAATGAGTAACAGCCATTAGACCTAAATTTAATTTATTTTATTAAAATAACATAATTGAGGAACCATCAGATGACTGTATTTTGTCAGGCGCAATAAAAACAAAATTAAAACCGAAATCATCAAGAAAACCTGTGTTCCTGGGTTCCTTGCATACACATGATGTGACTAGAAACAAGGCTGGCCCTGCGGCCCCGCCCCATGGGGGCAGCTCTTGGAAGATGAGATTCAACATGATGGAAGACTGCTCCCTGAGAGGGCCGAAACGGGGAGGGCAGGCCAAGCACCTTGCTGGAAGACTATCCCAATATAATGACACCTCAGAGGCTGTGAAAGAGGACACGTCCCCTAAGTAAAGTTCCATAGTACCAAAGCAGGCTCCTTCGGGCAGCCGGAGTCTCGGCAGTCCTGGGCTGTTTGGTGCATTCTGTGCAAATGTCTGGCGCTGCACCACTAACTGAAGGAAAGTCCCTCCTGTAATAAGCATTCCCCCCGAAGCTGACTTCCAAAGTCCCGCATGTCCCACATCAGGGCTGGACTGCCTGCTACCTTTCCTTCCCTAAAAATACTCACCTATCCAGCACCTGGGGCCCCAGCTTTTGTATCACCATCAGCATCCAATTGTGCCTCTGGAGAAGGCAGGGCCCTGAGCCTGGGGGATGAGGGGAGGGAGCAGGACTGACCAGCATCGTGAATAGCTTCCTTCTCCCAGGGCCAAGGGTAGAAAAGAAGGCAACATGAAGTTAAGGCCCTGTGAGCAGTCTAGAAGGTCCTTAGCAGCAGCTTCTCTGAAAACATGCATTCTGTCCCCATAGAAAGGGAGCAGAAGAGTGGTGCCTGCTGGCTTCTCTTCCTCCCCTGATGGCCTGAGTGCAGGTGCGGAGTCAACTAGAAGACAGGCAGTCTTGGGGACGTGGTCAGCGTGCAAGCATTGATATCCTCAGTGTGGGCCGCCCGATGCAGGGATGGCTCAGAGGCGCTCCGGTTGATCTTCGGTAGGGAGTGCTGGAGCAGCTCAATGGAAGACAGGATCTGAAACAAAGGCCCCATAACGGTCTCATGAGCTGTGGCTGGCTTGGGTCCCCTCCTTAGGAAACAAATACCTTCCACAAGGTGCTACCATTCAGAATTCCTGCTTTAACTAGTCCAATTCAAGCAGCCCTGAGCTAAGTCTCACCTGGGGGAAAAGAGGCCTCTCTTCCTTCACTTTCTTCACACAGTCGGCTACCAGCCTCTTCATTGCTTTGGGGCAGTTCTTGTACAGCTTACTAAGATCTGGGGAGGCATACCCTCGGCCCACCATGAAGATGATCTAAGGGAAAGAAAGCAGCTGAGCAGATGGACAGATGGAGGGATGAACAATGGAAAGTAACAATGCCAGCCCTCTCGCTGCGTAGGCTGGCAGGAGGCCCACGGCTCCCATGAGTTGGGGCCTTAAGCAACAGCACACTCACCTGGTCTCGGTTGTTGATGTGGGAGTAAGGGAGCTCCCCCGTCATCAGCTCGTACAGTACAATGCCATAGGAGTAGACGTCAGACTGGAAACTGAATGGGTTGTTATCCTGCATTCGGATCACCTCTGGGGCCTATGGAGACAAGGTGCATTCATCACTACGTGATGGGCCCCACAGAGATCCCGGGACCAGGCTGTGCCTTCTGTTAGTTAGGAGAGTCCATTCCTCAGCCCCCAGAAAGCTCTTCTGCAACACATGAGCTGGTATAACATACCAGCTCTCAGGCACTGACTGAAGCAGCTCAGGAATCCCGGCCTCTAAGCAGGACCCAGCACTTCCATCACCCAGCTTGCCAACTCTATCCACATAACTTCAGAATGGTTCTACCTCCAGTCCCCTCAAGGAAACCCACACTGGCCCCAGACTGGTTGATAGCAAGGGTCATCTGGACTTTGTGGGAAATGTAAGTTTGCACAGAGAGCTCCAGGGTGTTCCTTTCCCCCTGAACAAGAATACTGCTAGTGGGAACCCAGATTCCTCACCATCCACAGGATGGATCCGGTGGGCTGTTCAACCTGCTGAGAGCCACTCCAGCGTGACTTGACGGTTGCCAAACCAAAATCTCCAATTTTTACCGTTAGGCCTTCATGGAGAAATATATCTCAATGCCTGTTAAGGACTCTGGCTTCAAAAGAATAGTCAAGTTAATTTTGAAAAACTTCTCGAAGTTCTTTATAACAAAGTAATCTACTATCTTTCTTCTGTCCCAGCCCACTCTGCACTGAATATGCTAAGGTTTCTAAAGTTTTTTAAAGTGTTTTTGAAATGTCCCCTTTTCCTGGAGGCAGGCAGGGATTGCTCAGTGTGCCAGATGATTTGCCCCAGCCAAAAACAAGCCAAATTTTTTTTCCCTACTTCTTTTCCTCACATCTTAGGTGCTGAGTTCCTGGCCTTGTGACCTTCCCAGATAATGTAGGGGCCTGAAATTCCAAAGACAAAGCTCAGAGACTATGCTCTGGTACTCCCTAAGAGTTTGAGCATGGCCTGCTGATAGCTAGCCTACATTTGTTTTTGCCTGTATTCTGCTCTCAAATGACCAACTGAAACATGAGTGGCTGACAAAACAGCAAATTCCTTCCTGAGTGATGAACGTTGTCATAAAAAATTTCTCACTAGAATTGGTACCACTTAGTGACTTCAAAGTGACAAAGTCAGCTCACTTCTAGGTAAAGAAGTCAGGTACATTAAGTCCAGCTCTGACCTGCTGGTGGTGCCCAGGAATTCACACTTCCTTAAGTCTGTGGTATATATTTTCATGGTATAATAATACCTGGCTGCCAAAAACCCCACCATCAAAAGGTGTTCATACCTCAGACATGTATCCAAAATAGGCCATGTCCCATGATCCAACTCAACACAACTATTATGCCTCTTACTTTGCCAAGAAGCAAAGTTCGGCCGTAATGCCACACCCCCTTCCAAAATCACTCAAGTTCATGCCTTACAGCACAAAAAGTACCTTTGCTAATTCTGTCTTTTATAAAAGTCAAAATTAAGTCTTGGAAAGGGAAAGAGATTGTTTCCAACAGTGATCTATCTCTAAGGAAACCACTAATGTAACATTCAAGAAAGACAATTTTAATTAGTAATTTGGGAAATCCTGCAACATTTGGCTTATACCTGAGCAGATACACAGTGTCACAAACTAGAAATAAACATAAAAGACAAAAGGTGGATTCCACCCCCAAGCTAAACTTAGTATTAAACAGAGTGGTGAAATTATGCCTATTATGCCTATGTCAAGCTTAACCCAAACATGTACACCTCAACTCTTGTAGAAATCTTTCCAGATCATTTTTGCTGAGATAAGCCTCATCCCTCTGTGCAGGTGAGGCAGAAGCTGCTCAAGGGCACGCCAGTCCTAAGGTGTACCTTAGAATTGTGTTTCTCAGAACAAACTTTCTGACGTCTGTTTCTTCCTGTTCTTCACCTCTTTTCATAAAAAGATACCCCCTGGCATCAAGAACCACTTGTGATAAAAAGATTTCCTTCTGTTGCCCTAAATTTCGAACTGAACAATCAAATGAAACAACCACCATCAAAGGATACTGTTGGACTTCATGTCTCTGTGAATGATATTCTTTGCATGCAAATAGCTGTGAAGGAAAAATATATCTATTAAAAACAGTTTGAAGGATGTGGATAGAAAGCAGTTTCAAACTATACCTAAGAAGTGAAGCCTTTGGCTATGTGCAGTGTCTCACACCTGTAATCCCAGCACTTTGGGAGGTTGAGGTGGGAGGAACACTTGAGGCCAGGAGTTCGAGACCAGCCTGGGCAACATAGTGAGACCTCATCTCTAATTAAAAAAAAAAAAAAAGTGTATTTTATGGTATGTGAATTATATCAATAAATTTTTTCTAAAAGGTCATTCTGGCTACTTATTTCTTAAAATGTACAGAATGCAACTTCCATATTAATTTTAAAGATAGAACATGAACCTATACAGCACTGACAAGTACAGCTTTAGCTTAGCAGCTCAAAGACACCCGGGGGTATGAGGGGTTCCTGTTCCTCTTCCATGAGGATACTTTAGAGAAGTCTGAGAAGCCCTGCCCTGGGCTAGCTAGGAAAGGAACACACACACACACTCTTTTCACCGAGGAATGTGTCAAGCAGGAACCCAGAAGGGCAGTATTTAAAAAAGAAAATAAAATTTAAATTTAAAAGGAAAATTACCCACAAAGTGACACTGGTCAAACCTTCATGTGGAACAAACACACATGTGGATGGGCTAGCCTCATACATCTGAGGGCATTACCACAGCCACCCATGAAGGTATCTGCCCTCGACCATGTTCTCAGGTCTCTGAATGAATGGAGGGTGGCAGCTGGAGGCTGACTCTGAGCCCCAATGGGGCAGCCTTGCTTGAGTGAGGAAGCTGAATGTTCCGTTCTGGCTAACTGATATCCTCCAGCCAAGCCCAGAAGCTAGTTTTTAGCTGTGCCAAGATATCTTAGAATCACTTAATGGACTTAAAAGACTTTTCCTGATCCTGGCTCCGATTCAGGAACAAGTTGATGCTTGGGCCTTAGAGAAAGCCATCAGGCCATCCACTTACTCCATTCCCTGAGCCGTCTGCCGGGCAATGTCAATTAACTGGAACATCTGAAACTTGGTCTCCTGGACATGCAGGTGTTTGTAGAGGCTGCTGCCCTCGCACCACTGGGTTACAATCGCCAAGTTGTCCTTTGTCATGTACCCCATGAAGAGGAGAATGTTCACATGCCGTGTTTTGCTGAGAGGAGGGGAGAGAAGAGAAAATGCTCAGGGAGGTCTACTCTGTTTTCCCATGGATACCAGATTCTGTGTTCTTGACACTCCCTGTGCTCACAAATCTGGAGGAGGCTGGACAAGCAAACCCATGAGCCAGTAAACAAGAGAGTTCACCATTATTCACCTCAGTGCTGGCCATGTTTACTTACAGAAGGCACTCTCTTTATAATCAGTGTACACTCACAACTCTCCCCATGGAGGTCACAAGGATCCCTCTCCACTGGAGAGTCCACCATTATATAACTTATTCCCACAAGTCTAAATAGTGACTCAAAAGATTTTAAAGCTGAAGGTTTTGAAATCTAGAATAAGACAACTTGGCTATAAAAAGGGTTCTTGGGGCAGGCGTGGTGGTTCATGCCAGTAATCCCAGCACTTTGGAAGGCAAAGGTGGGAGTATCACTTGAGGTCAGAGGCCAGGAGTTCAAGACCAGCCTGGACAATATAGCGTGACCTCGTCTCTGCAAAAAACAAAATTTGCCAGGTGTGGTGGCACACACCTATAGTTCCAGCTACTTGGAAGGCTGAGGCAGAAAGACTGCCTAAGCCTAGGAGGTTAAGGCTGCAGTGAGCTGTAATTGTGCCACTGCACTCCAGCCTGGGTGACAGAATGCGACTCTTGATTTTAAAAAAAGGGGGTCGGGGGAGTTCCTAGAAATCAAAGTTAAAATATGACCTGTCTTTTCCTACCTTAAACCAAAACCCAGAGAGAGAACATGGGCTACCGAGTTTAGTGTACCCAGAGGATGGTATTCTCATAAAAGGGCTCATCTAGAGGCTTGACAATCATATAAACTGGAAGGGAACATCCTTTGCTCCTACTGGAGGAGTGTCCCAACCACAGGACCTCCACAGTGAGTCCTAACTGCCTCCAAGCCCCCACTGCCGTGTAGTCCACTTCCTCTGCAATTCTTGTATATGCTCATCACCCCATCCCAATACTCCAGGGTAGCTGGACAGGCTAGCCTTCTCTACTCACCGCAGGACAGCCACCTCATTCCTGAAGGCCTGGAACTGCTCTGGGGTTGGGTCGACAACCTTTAGGATCTTCACAGCAACGTCTCCTGCAAGTTAGTGTGTAGTCAGTGCAGCCAGTTAAGAAATTCACAGGGACTCAAATTATCCAAAGAATCATACACTTACACAAATGAAACAAGTCTCCAAGTTTCTAAATAACCAAGTGGCTGAAAAACATTAAGTGCTATCCATATTCATGGCACAGGCCCTCAATAGGCTCTGGTCTAAACTATTCATATTCACCCTGGAGGCCCCAGAGATGAGGCCATGCATGATGGGTCAGCAATCTTGGCCTGTGGGAATGAAATCAATGCTTGGACATGAATGGCCCACCAAATACTGAATCTCTGGGCTGGAAGGAAGCAGGCCATTCAGCAAACTGCTGATGCCAAGTTCGGCATCCACATTTCAGTGAGACCTGAGATGGCTCCTAGTAAAAACTCACAGACATATATTGAAATAAAAGCTCTTTGTCTTCAATATCATTAAAAAGTAACCCTAATAATCAATACTAATTGCTTGCTACATCGTGGCATTGTGGGTACTTTCATCTCCCTTAATCTTCACAGTTGCCCTAAGACATAAATATTATATCCTCATTTTATAGAAGGCAAGTAGGAAAGTTTAGTCACTAGTCTAAGGTTATGCAGCCAGAAATCAAAAGTGGTGGGGCCAGGATGAGAACCCCAGGTCTGATTCCAATCGTTGTTCTTTTACCTATAATACTGACAAATGGCTGTCAAGCACTGTGAGTAAAACCAGTCTCTTGATATAACTTCAGAAACATCCAGGGAGCAATTCTATTTCATATGGCTACAGAGTTAGGAGGCACTTTTTTTAAAAATCAGGGTCTCTCTCTGTTGCCCAGGCTTGAGTACAGCAGCTTAACAGCTCACTGCAGTCTTGACCTCTTGGGCTCAGGAGGTCCTTCTGCCTCAGCCTCCTGAGTATAGCTGAGACTACAGGTGTGTGCCACCATGCCTGGCTGATTTTTAAATTTTTTTGTAGAGACAAGGTCTCACTGTGTTGCCCAGGCTGGTCCCAAACTCCTGGGCTCAAGCAATCCTCTTGCCTTGACCTCCCAAAGTGCTGGAATTACAAGCATGAGCCACCACACCCAGACTATTTAATCAGTTTATAAGAAGTGTCCTGGACTCAGTGGCTCAGTCTGTAATCCCAGCACTTTGGGAGGCCGAGGCAAGTGGATTGCCTGTGCCCGCAGGCTTGAGACCAGCCCGGGCAACTTGGCGAGACCTAGTCTCTACAATAAATTTAAAAAATTAGCCGGGCATGGTAGGGCGCACACCTGTAGCTCTGGCTACTTGGAAGGCTGAGGCGGAAGGATCGCCAGAGTCCAGCAGGTTGATGCTGGGGGGACCATGAGTATGCCACAGCATTCCCAACTGGACGATGGAGTGAGACGCTAACTCAAAAAATAAATAAATAAATAGAAAGAGAGGAAGAGAGAGAGGGAGGGGGTGAGGAGGGGAGGGAGGGGGAAGGAGAGGAGGGGAGGGAAGGGAGGAAAGGGAGGGAAGAAAGAAGTGCCCAGACATTTGACTACAGGATTCAAATCTTGTTAGCTAATTTCTAATTATCCCGGGAGCTTTATTATGCTAATTAAATCATTGTGAGTCTACAAGTTCAGGCTTCAGAGGTAATCAATATCCATGGGAAAGTGCTGCTGCAGGCCAAGAGCACACTGAGTCTCCTCCTCCTGGCCTTCTCTGCACTGAAACTTCACTTCACCAGAGCCCTGCAGTACAGAAAGGGAGGCCCCCAAACTTACCATGCCACTTGCCCTTATAAACAGTTCCAAAGGAGCCTGACCCAATCCGAGTAGAAAGCATCACTTCACTAGCTTCTATTTCCCAGTAATAGCTTGAATCTCTTTGTCCACGAGGCCTCTGAAAGAAAAAGATCATTATTATACTCCATGGAATAGTAAGATTATGTTGCTAATAAGGAGATGAAGGAAAGATCAACCCAACCCCATCTTTTCTATATCTTTGAAAGACAGACATACTGGCCAGGCACGGTGGCTCATGCCTGTAATCCCAGCACTTTGGGAGGCTGCAAGTGGGAGGACTGCTTGAGCCCAGGAGTTCAAGACTAACCTGGGTAACACAGCAAGACCATATCTCTACAAAAAAATAAAACTAGCCAATCATGGCAGTGTGTGCCTATAGTCCCAGCTCCTTGGGAGGCTGAGGCAGAAGAATTGCCTGAGCCCAGGAAGTCGAGGCTGCAGTTAGCTAAGATGGTGCCACTGCACTCCAGCCTGGGCTGGAGTGAGGCTCCGACTCAAAAAAATAAAAATAAAAAATAAAAAAAGATAGATATATGAACTCAATCCTAATATCTGCCTGTTGAGAAAATACCACTACTTGTAGCAAACTGGCAAGTTATCTAAAGCAAGCACACCAACAATGGCACTGACATTTATCACCTCATACATATACATAACATTCAAAAAATATGCATAATATATATACTTTTTAGAGACAGGGTCTTGCTATGTAGTACAAGCTGGAGTGCAGTGGCTTAATTATAGTTCACCGTAGCCTTGAACTTCCAGGCTCAAGTCATCTCCCGGCTCAGTCTCCTGAGTAGCTAGGACCACAGGTACATGCCACCACACCCAGCTAATTTTAAAAATTTTTTTGTAGAGAGAGGTCTATGTTACCCCTCTGGTCTTGAACTCCTGGGCTCAAGTGAACTTCCCTTCCTGACTTCCCAAAGTGCTGGGATTACAGGCATGAGGCACCAAGCCTGGCCTGTTCTCCATTAAATCTATCTTATTAGAATTCTCTCCCTAAATAAGTTAAAAGGATTTTAATGTCCAACTAGATTTTTCTTAGAGAACCCTAACCAGCAGGAGGTACTGTTGGTCACACTCACAATTTTATTTTTCTCCTGGGTCCCGGATCCTGGTGCCCGCTCTCTTTGTGCTGGCACAGGGGTTTTGGACTGTGACCAACCCGTTGGGCTCAGATTGTTGGGGCTGCTGGACAGGGCTGAAGGTGAGGCTTAATAGACAAGACAAACAGAATCCACACATGGATAAGCCAACAGAAGATACACAGCATAAAGAGAAAAAGCCCATTACTGTTTTGCTAAATGACTATGGAAAAGTACCTGATTCGCTGTGACTTCGAATTGCATCCTGAAATAGAAAAGGAAAGCTGGTCAACTTGTACACCAGAAAAGATTTTTTTTCTGGAAGAGGGAAAATTAAAGTGGAGGATTTGCAGGAACAAAATGGATTATAAAACCTTTGAAACACAAAACATCTATTACACTCTAATCAACTTTCTTTGATTAAATTCCCCAAATGTTCGTGGCCAGTATCTCCAAGATTGGTTTTTCATCAAAGGATGAAATCAGAAGGGTTAATATTCATTTTCATATATAATGAAAGTCACATTCTTTGTCTCAGAAGAAAGCAACGTACACAACAAACATACTCTTTCAGGGAAGGCTAGCAAAATTACTATCAGCTGAGATCTGTCAAAAGACTGGGGATCTTGCTCCACTGAGGCTCAAGCTCACTTTTACTCCACTGGGAGTATGGGGAAATTGATCAGAAGTTGAGTTTGCTAAGGGTAGGCACACGACATTCTTTATCCAAGCCTAAAATCATGGCAAGCTGGAAGGACCGCCTATCTCCTTGTCTGAAACCTTTGTTTTTCATATAACACACACATCTGAACAGGTAAAGAGACTTGGCCAGAGTCACACAGCCAGTAGGAGGCAGAAACAGAACCAGAAACCATCATCCATGGATCCTAGCCCTCAGCTCCTTCACCACAAAATGCTGCCTCATACCTTATGGATAGCTTCTGGTTATATTTCCTCATGTGAGAAGTCAAAGGATACTTTAGAATTTAATAGAAACTGTTTTAAATCATGGGGACCTCTATAAGAACCAAATCCTAACTTGAAAATTTTCACTTGCAGCAGAATTTATTAGTAGAATATAAAACCATTTAGTCCCTCCCCCTGTATCATCAGAAAGGACAGAAAAGTTATTTTTCTGGGATCTTTGTTTTCTTTGTGTAATCACAGTGCAGACTTGTTCCACACAACTATTTCTAGAATGCTCCCCAAAGACTCATAAACCAGTGTGTCCACTCACCCCCTCAAGCATCTTCAGAGTTTATTAATAAAGCCTAATTCAGGTGCCCAAACCTGGCTAGTCTTCAGAATCACCTAAAGGGGTATTTAAAATCCCAGCCCCCACAACACATATCACTAGGATTGATTGAGCACATCTGAGAGGGGAAGGCGGGAAACTCAGGAATCTGCATGTTTTTAGGGATAGCAGGATGACTGCCGGGTGGGCAAAACCGTTGCCCAAACACAACCTGGATTTCAACAGAATATTCAGGAGCCATAACTTCATTATCCAACTAATCTGTTTAGTTTTAGGCAAAGCAAAGCGCAATTTATTTTTATTAACCAGAATTATATTCCCATGAACTAGGATTTTTTTCTTAATGTTACATTAATTTTCTTCCTACATCCACTATGTACCACATATTTTATTCTGTGCTAGTTTCCAGTTGGATCAATTTATCTTAAAAAAAAATTTTTCCATCATCCTGGAGCATAAAAATCAAAGAGAAAAAAAAACTTTAATAACAACAGTTGGGCTAATTATTTTGTAATGAAAATTCAAAAATTCTTACTTTTAATGTTCTAATAGAGTGTTTACACAGGAACAAATCATATAAAGAAGAAAAATTAACTGGTATGTTACTGTATTATTATCAGGACTAATAATGATAAAACAAATAATAAAACTCATAGCTTATACATGAGTGACAGGGCAGAGCATGTCAAAAGTGACTTGAGGGCTGAGTGAGAGAAACTGGGTTTAGGGTAGGTAGCAGGTGTCTCTGAGATTTTTCAATGAAAAATTCATGATGCAGAGAGAGCACAGCTATCACTAATAAGCTTTTAATAAATATTTGTTCAGCTGGGCTCGGTGGCTCAAATTCCGTGCTTTGGGAGGCTGAGGTGAGTGGATTGCCTGAGCCCACGGGTTCGAGACCCGCCTGGGCAACTTGGTGAGACCTCATCTCTACAATAAATCCAAAAGTCAGCCGGGCATTGTAGTGCGTGCCTGTAATTCCAGCTACTGGGAAGGCTGAGGCAGAAGGATCACCGGAGCCCAGCAGGTCGACGCTGCGGTGGCCAGGAGCGGCCACTGCACTACAGTCTGGGCAACAGAGTGAGACTCCAACTCAAAAAAAAAAGATTTTTCCAGGGCATATCAACCAAATGGGCACAGTTGGTTTCTAATGTAGAAATCGAAGACTGATGTCATGAGCACCAAGTAAATAAGTCTGACATTAGTCTTTGTTTGGAACTGATTTTCTTCCTCATTATTAATGCCCTTGGCCTCAAAACCTAACTTGAGAATTTTTTTTTAAACTTTAAGGAAATGAGGTCTTGCTATATTGCCAAAGCTGAAGTGCAGCAGCTATTCACAGGCACTATCATAGCTCATTATATCTCAAAACTCCTGGGCTCAAGTGAACCTCTGCCTCAGCATCCAGGGTAACTGGGACAACATGCGTGTGCCATTATGCCTGGCCGGACTTGAAAATTTTCACCTATCAAGCGATACTACATGCAATATATTTTTACTTCCATATATTCTACTGACAAAAAAGGAAAACATGGAAACAAATCTGACAAGAAATATACATTTTACTCAGCAACTGTTTCATTTCTGATAGTCTACTACGATCTGACAGTTAGCAATCCTGTTAATTACAAGAAAGCAAACGCATGAAGAAAAATACCTACTCTTCCCCTCAAACAAAATCGTCTGGACCACGCCCTGGGAGAAGCATTCAGGCTGTTATTCTAGTCCAAAGCAATGGGAAATAAAGAAGAATAAAGAACAAAGGAAGTATTTTAAGTTGTTGTTAAAGATGAACCAGAAAGCAAGCCAAATAAATAGAACATAAGAAACAGTCAAGAAAAGAAAAACGCTAGCTTTGGGCACTTTCACATCTCCCTAAATACCTGTTTGTTAAAATCCTAGAACTCTACCCTTTTATTTCTAAATAAAATCACTTAAAAGTCTTCTAGAGAGTTTGTAGTTCTCCAGTAGTATTTTCTTTCTTACCCCAAAATGAAACTACTCTTTATATATCTTATTGCACTAGTTCATTGAAATCCTATTCAAATCTGATATGAAAAGAATTAGCTCAAATATTAACATTTTTTCAGGAAGTTTTTTTTTTTTTTTTTTTTGAGTTGGAGTCTCATTCTGTCACCCAGACTGGAGTGCAGTGGCACGCTCCCGGTCACCGCAGCCTCTACCTGCTGGGCTCTGGCGATCCTTCCGCCTCAGCCTTCCAAGTTGAAACTACAGGTGCGCACTACCACGCCTGGCTAATTTTTGGATTTATTGTAGAGATAAGGTCTCACCAAGTTGCCCAAACCGGTCTCAATCCCGCGGGCTCAGGCAATCCACTCACCTCGGCCTCCCACAGCGCTGGGATTACAAGCTAAGCCACCGAGCCTGGCCTGTTCAGGAAGTTTTAGTTCTCCACTTGAGTGATATTCTAACCAGACTATTCAGTCAGTCTAAAGATGTTACAGATAAAAAATATATATATATATATTTAAAGTCCAGGGACCTAAGAAAATGCTCCAATATTCTCAATCAGGTATGAAATCTAAATCTATAACTTTGACATAACAATCAACCATACCCACATTAACTGACTAATACTAATCACCATCCCCAAGGAGCCCTATTACCTCAATCATCCTGCTGTCCACAGGTAGGGTGGTGCTGACCATGTGGACATTAGGTGTGGACGTAGACCTCTGCCTCTGGGAGAGGGAACCTTCAGAGGAGGGGCTGGAGGTGTTGAACGTGAAGGCGTGAGGTGTAGAATATCTGTGCTGGGAACTAGGCAAGGAGGAGAAAGAAAAGTCCATGACTGGCACTCAGACCTCCCACTGGTAAAGTCTTACAGCTAACCACTTCATTAGCATGCTTAGGGGCAAATTCTACCTGGTACAACCTTTGACAAAATGTTTCATTCTTTCAAATATGTGCCACTTATTCTGTTTAGGTGCTTTTGTGTGCAAATTTTTGAACATGCAATAATATATGCCCTTGGAATTCAATGAAAAGGAGAATGTAAGTTTTCCTCTTTTAAAATCACCTCTACAGAAAACTCCAAATTTTTTACAGCATCTCTGGAAAGGAGCAGATTAACATTTGCCAACCACACCACAACCTACTATGTTACTTGGAACCTGTCCAGTTTAATGTAGAGACTTAACTAGAAAACTTTTAGGCTGGGCACGGTGGCTCAAGCCTGTAATCCCAGCACGTTGGGAGGCTGAGGCGAGAGGATTGCCTGAGCCCAGGGGTTTGAGACCAGCCTAGGCAACTTGGCGAGACCTCGTCTCTACAATAAATCAAAAAATTAGTTGGGCGTGGTGGAACATGCCTGTACTTCCAGATACTTGGAAGGCCAAGGTGGAAGGACTGCCTGAGACAAGCAGGTTGAGGCTGTGGTGGCCACGAGTGTGCCACTGCACTCCAGCCTAGGCGACAGAGTAAGACTCCGACTCAAAAAAAAAAAAAAAAAAAAAGAATACTTTTAGGATGACTGTATATCCACAGATAGTTAAACTTGGTGAGCATGTCTGCAAAAAAGTCAGGATTTTGCACACTGTTCATCCTCTCATCCTACAACCAGCACAAAGTTGATAAACATGCTTTTTTTTTTGAGTCGGAGTCTCATTCTGTCGCCCAGGCTGGAGTGCAGTGGCACACTCACAGCCACTGTAGCCTTGACCTATTGGGCTCAGGTGATCCTTCCACCTGAGCCTTTCAAGTTAGCTGGAACTACAGGCATGTGTCACCATGCCTGGCTAATTTTTTGACTTATTGTAGAGACAAGGTCTCACCATGTTGCCTAGGCTGGTCTTGAACCTGCAGGCTCAGACAATCCTCTCGCTTCACCTTCCAAAGTGCTGGGATGCCACCACACTATGGTATGTATGCCACCACAACCGGCGTGTGTTCATTTTTTAGATTGAAATACCTGAATGTGAAAATTAATCACTGGCCTTTTCCACCTAACACTACTTTCCCACCAACCAAACTGGAAACACACATTAAGTACAGCATTTTCATTATCTGCTCTAACGGTCAGATTGAGCTTTGTTAAGATTTGGGTAACATTCATGTATGAATTCAGGAGTTGTATAAAAGGCCAGTTTTCTAAGGAAAATTGTTCTATTGCTTTGATAAACTGCCTTCCCATGTAATTCTGTTTGACTTCAGAGGCATGGTTTCTTCTAATATTCAGAGGCAAGTACAATCTTTTGGTTATATTTGCTTTTCAAATTATCAAGAAAAATTAAAGCCATACACAAATAAACATCCAGGTATATAAATTCCTTATTCTGAGATATGCTACCTTTAACAATTTCCATGATAGCTTTACAAGGGCCATTCAATGTTATCTGATTACATATACATTAAAATAAGATATTTGCCGGACTTGGTGGCTCAGCCTGTAATCCCGCGCCTTGGGAGGCTGAGGTGAGTGGATTGCCTGAGCCCGAGGGTTTGAGACCCGCCTGGGCAACTTGGCGAGACCTCATCTCTACAATAAATCAAAAATTAGCCGGGCATGGTAGTGCGCGCCTGTAGTTCCAGCTACTT
>CAUYQG010079757.1:0-14409 GCA_963574415.1 Tarsius wallacei
TCTCAAAGGAAGACATCCTAGCAGCCAACAGACACATGAAGAAGTGTTCAGCCTCACTAATCATCAGGGAGATGCAAATCAAAACCACACTGAGATACCACCTAACTCCAGTCAGAATGGCAATTATCAATAACTCAAAAATAACAGTTACTGGAGAGGGTGTGGTGAAAAGGGAACACTTCTACACTATTGGTGGGAGTGTAAACTAGTGCAACCTCTTTGGAAAACAGTGTGGCAATTCCTAAAAGCTCTAAACACCAACCTCCCATATAACCCCGCAATCCCCCTACTGGGAATATACCCTGAAGAACACAAATCACTCTATAAAAAAGATACCTGCACACGTATGTTTATCGCAGCATCGTTCACAATAGCAAGAACCTGGAAGCAACCATGCTGTCCATCAAATAGGACTGGATTCAAAAAATGTGGTACATATACACAATGGAATACTATGCAGCCATAAGAAAGAACAAAATCATGAATTTCTCAGCAACCTGGATGGAACTAGAGTCCATAATACTGAGTGACCTCTCACAGAAACAAAAAACTAAGTATCACATGTTCTCACTCATATAGTAGACCCTGATCATCCAACGTACTACCACAAGAAAATGACTGACAGGGGCGGGAAACTATGGTGGGGGGGAGGGTGAGGCCTTGGGATTAATGGTGGTAAATATCTGTCTGGGGATGGGGAGACACCTCTTATCATCAAGGGTGCCTGAACGAAGCATTTTGGTATGCCTAACCCCTAACTGCACCCCACAATACCATAATAAAAAATAAATAAAAAATTAAAATTAAAATTAAATTAAATTAAAAAAAGAAATTCTATTAAAACTACTGAAAAAATAGAACAAAGAGGTAAAACTGTCTTAGTCCATTTGTGTTGCTAAAAAGGAATACATGAGGCTGGGTAATTTATTTTTTTAAAAAAAGGTGTGATATTTGGCTCAAGTTACTACAGATTTTACAAGGAGCATGGTATTGTCACCTACATCTGAGAAGGGCCTCAGCTTGCTTCCACTCAGAAAAGGGAACTAGCATGTGCAGAAACCACATAGTGAAAGATGAAGCAAGTGAGAGAAAGAGAGGAAGAGGTGCCAAGCTCTTTTCAACAACCAGTTCATGGGAACTAAGAGTATGAACTCCACACCTCATCAACAAGGCTACCTGCATAATGAACATTTGTATACCATAAACCCTGAATTGTACCCCACATATTTAAAATAAAAAGATTTTTTTAAAAAGAGTATGAACTCAGTAACTTTTTCTGAGGATGACACCATGCCATTCATGAAGGATCTGCCCACGTGACCCAAACACCTCCTACCAGACCCCACCTCTAACACCGGGAACCATATTTTAATGAAACTTGGTGGGACCAAACAAACCATAATAATAACTAATCAATCAATTAAGGAGACTAATGGAACACTAAAAATATTTTCAATCCAAAAGATTGTAGGAATGAAAAACGGAACAAAGGAGAGATAAATTGAAAACAAAGAGCAAGATGGTAGATTTAGCCAAACATATCAAGATAATTACATTAAGTGGAAGTGAACTAAACCCTTCAATTAAAAAACAGAGATGGTTAGATTGAATTAAAAGCAAGACACAATTATAGGCTGCTTATAAGAAGTGCACACTAAATTTAAGGACCCACATTACAAATAAAAAGATAGAAGAAACTACAGCATCATTAAAAAAGCTACATTACCTATATTAATATCAGACAAAGTAGACTTCAAACAAGGAATATTATGTAAAGTGAGAGATTTCACAGTGATAAGGGACTTAAATCATAAAGAAGATATAACATTCCTGAATGTGTACACATCTAATAACAGAGCTTCAAAATGGAATGAAATGGAAACTATCAGAACTAATGGGAGAAAGGTACTTATACAAGAGTATCTGGAAATTTTAAAACTCCTTCCTCAAAAATTGATGGCCACTAAAGATAAATTAATGGTCACCATCAATCAACCTAACCTATTAGACAGTTGTAGAACATTTCTCCTAACAACTACAAAGTATACATTATTTTCAAGTATACATTAAACATTCGCCACGATATATGATATGTTAGGCTATGTTAATCTTTATAAATTTTAAAAGACTGAAATCATACAAAGCATTTTCTGTAACTACAAGGAAATTAAATTATATATCAATAACAAAAAGATAATTGGGAAACCCTGTACTTATAAATAAAGCAACATACTTGTAACTAATAGATGTCAAAGAAAAAATACAGAATATTATAAAATATTTTAACTGATTTTAAATGATAATCAAAATAAAGCATACAAAAAATTGTGGCATAAATCTGAAGCAGTGCATAAAGGGAAATTTATAGCTTTTGATTATTACATAAAAAATGTTAAATCAATTAAATAAGCATCTATCATAAAAAGCTAGAAAAATAAGCAATATAAACTCAAGTATTCAAAAGAGAGAGAAAAATAGGATAATGAAGAAAAATCAATGAAACTAAAAGTTGACTCTTTGGAAAGATTAGAAAAAGTGTTAAACCACTAACTGGACTGAACATACACATCACAAACATCAAGAATGAAAATGGAGAATAAAGAAACTAAAAGAATATCATGAATAATTTTAAACCAAAGGACTCAACAACTTAGATGAAGTGAGAAAATTCTTTAACAGCACACATAAGTTGATAGTAGATGAAATTGAAAATGTGAATAACTTTGTGTCTATTTTTAGAAACAAATGTGTAATTTAAAACATTTCAACAAAGAAGATCCAGGTCTAGATGACTTTACAGATAATTCTACCAAACATTTAGGGAAGGAATAATACCAATTTTAAATACTTCCTTCTGATAATAAAGGTAGAGAAACATTTTCCAACTTATTTTATAAAATAAGGCCAGCATAATTCTGATACCAAAGCCAGACAAAGACATTAATAGTTCTCAAAAGAACTGTAAATCAATATCCTTATGAACATGGACACATGGATCCTTAAAACCATGACCTACTGGCATTTATCTCAGGTATTGGTCTTACGTTTGGAAATCAGTCAATGGTTTTATCACATTAACAGAATAAAAGAAGAAAAATCACAAGATATCTCAATAGATGCAGAAAAATTATTTGACAAGAGTTTATTGGTCATTTATAATAAATATTCACATCAAATTAAAAATAGAAGGAAATTTCTTCAGTCTGGTAAAGGACCTTGGTGAAAAACCTACAATTAAATCATACTGAATGGTGAAAATATGGCTGCTTACCCCCTAAGATAGGACGCAAAGCAAGAATATCTACCCTGACCACTTCTGTTTAGCACCATATTCAAGGTCCCAACATGTACAGTAAGACAATTTAAACAATTAAAAACAGACAAACTGGAAAGGACGAAGTAAAATTGTCTTTTTAGACAACATGATCATCTATGTAGACAATTCTAAGGAGTCTACAAAGCAAAACAAAACCCACTAGGATAAGTGAGTTTAAAAGGGTCACACACTGTATGTACCAAAATCGATTGTATTTCTATATGCTAGCCATAAACAATTATAATTTTCAAGTTTTAAAAATATTTACAATGACATAAAAATATGAAATACTCAGGAATAAATTTAACAATGTATATGCCTTTATACTGAAAACTGTAAAAGATTGCTGAGAAAAATCAAACTTACAAATGGTGAGATAACTATGTTCATGAATTTGAAGACTACATTTGTTAAGATGCCGGTCATCTCTCAGTTAATCTGTAGATTCAATATACTTCAAACTTGAATTACAGCAGACTGGGGTTTTTTGTGTGTAAACTAACAGCCTAATTAAAAAATTTAGAAAGTCAAAGGACCTAAAATAACCAAAACGATTTTCAAAAAGTAAAACTTAATACCTTATGATGTCAAGACTTAGTATAAAGCTACAATAATCAAGGCTGTGTGGCATTGATACAGATACCAATAGACAACAGTTTTACTTGCAAAAGTCAAAACCTTGAAATAATCCAAATTTCCAAAACTGAAGAATGAGCAATCAAATTGTGTTGTATTCACAGAGTGGAGTACTACTCAGCAAAACAGGAACAAGCTACCAACACACACATAGCAATGTTGTGTCTCACAGATTATGCTTAATAAAAGAAGCCATTTAGTATGGTTCTATTTATGTAAGGTTATAGGACAAACAAAGGTAATCTGAGGTGAAAGAAATCAGTGGTTTCCCCAACAAGAGGTGAATGTTGAGATTGATTGGGAAACTACCAGAATCTGTCTGGGGTAATAGACATGTCATATATTGACGGGATGTGATATGTAGGAGTATTAAATGGTCAAAACTAATTGAATTGTACCCTTAACATATTTTTGTTTCGTGATATGAAAGCCAAACAGATTTTGTGGGTAACATTTAATGAGCACTTATCATATACCAGACACTATTATAAGTGCTTATGTGTATTTAAACATTTAATCCTAACAACTCTATGAGGGATGTATCATTATTATCACCATTTTACTAATGAGGAAAAGGAGGCACAGAGAAGTTAAGTAGCTGGAAACATTTTATAGTTGGTAAGTGGTGAGGCTGGAATCCATATCCAGACAGTTTTGCTCCCCAGAGCAAACTCTTGCTTCCTTGGAAGGAGTATATTTAAAAGGAGGTACCAGTAGATTTTAACAGGAGGGAATTTCCAGAAAGACTACACAATAGAATGTTGTGATTTGATAATGAAATAATTTCCAGTTCAAAATTTTTTAAGTGAAGTATCTCAGGATAATGAAGTCTCCAAAAGTAGCCATATGAGTAGATTTAGAGTAGAGAGAACAGGAAGACTTTTGAAGGAAAGGAAGTTAAGGATCCATTAGGATGTGTTAGAAGAAGAGATGAAGCAGTTTCCAACTTTTTTCAGGAATGTGTATAGAAGATGGTTACATCTGTAGGGCTGGAAGAAGTGACCAGAGAGTGATTTGAAGATCGATGAAGAGGAAAGGATAGCAGAGCCTGTCTTTATAATGCATCAGGCTTCAAAGATGATTAAGATTCCAGGTCAGAAATTGGCAGACCTTCTCCTAATGCCACCCAGCCCTTTGGCCTTAAAATAGGTGGACAAATGAACTCCATAAGAGAACTTCAACTACAGAGTTGAAATGGAAGTAATGTATTTCAGAAATAAGATAGATTTCAGTTAGGGTAAGATATATAGGACCTTTAGAAAAATATAAAGAATATAAGTATTTTTCACAAGAATTTCAGAGGGCACAGTGAAAGAATGGGTGAGTTGCGTATTAGCAAGAAACAGATGAACTACTATTTCAGTGAAAGAGAGCTTGCTCAATGTGGGTGAGAATTGGGAGATAGACATGGATTGCTGAGCATGTACAGTGATGATACTTATACACGAAATTTTCCCTTCCTTGGTTCAGCCAAGAGTAAGCTCTGGCAGCCCCAACCTTCCCTCCTATCCTCCCTTCTCCCCGTAAAAGATTCTTTCCTAGAGAATTTGTTTTTTATAAAATAGTAGTTGGTAATTGTTTCTTCTTTATGTGAATAAAAAATTATAATTTCAATTTTTGCACCACTTATTAAACACAATGTGGTAATAGAGATGAATAAGGTCATTGTAAGCTGATTTTCTATTGAGAAATTTAAAACTAAAATGAAAGTTTATTTTTAAAGGCACAAGAGTAAGCATCTTAAAGCCCCAGTCTTTATATACTATTATAGGAGCACGAAAACAGAATGAGGTTCTACAATCCTGGGAAAAGATGTACTTTAGAATTGCCCAATTGTGAAATTGGGATTTCTTGTTTGATGTTATTTTCTGAAAGGACAATGCTGGCTAGATCTGTGTACTGTTTGTAACTCAGGTTCTTTCTGTACTGGCAAAATAAAACTAATTTTCTTGAGTTTTTTTTCTATAGTAATGGCAGAAGATAGGGACATAGGGAATCAAAAATATGCTAGGACAACCAAGAACTTGTTATTAAATGCACTTGACATGTGTGGGGATTGTGTTTGTAGGTGTTTCCACAGAATATGCAGTCCTTTTTAACAGTATAATAAAGCCATATTCCAAAACATGAGTTGATAAAAACTAGAAATCCATGCTTTGAATAATTGTGACTTGTTGCCAGTCAACTTCATGCAAAATTCCATGATGAAAATAAATAGCATAAACTGAATTATTAATCCAAGCAACAAACTAAACATGACTGTCTTTTCTCTCTCAGATTTGTCTTTCTGGTGCATACTTCTTTTTTAATTAATTAATTTTTATTATAAAGATGGGTACAATTCAGGGTTAGGTATACAAACATTAATTATGCAGGGACCCTTGTTAATGAGGTATGCCCCTCCTTCCCCTAGTAGTTTCCCTCAACTGCCAATCCTAGCCCCCCTCCCCTGACAGTTTCCCATTACTGCCAAACACTTTCTTCTAGTATTGTAATTGTTCAAGGTCTGCTTATGAGTGAGAACATATGGTACTCTGTTCTTTGTTTCTATGATAGATCACTGAGTGTGATTGATTCCAAATCCATCCAAGTTGCTGTGAAGTCCATATATTTGTCCTTCTTTATGGCTGCATAATATTCCATTGTGTATATGTACCACATTTTCTTTATCCAGTCCAGCTTCGATGGGCAACATGGTTGGTTCCATGTTTTTACTATTGTGAATAGAGCTGCAACAAACATACGTGTGTAGGTATCTTTTTTGAAGAATTATTTGAGGTCCTCTGGGTATATTCCCAATAGAGGAATTGCTGGGTCATATGGAAGGTCAATTTCCAGTTCTTTCAGAAATCGCCACACTGTCTTCCAAAGAGGTTGCACTCATTTGCATTCCCACCAGCAGTGTAAAAGCGTTCCTTTTTCTCCGCATTCTTGCCAGCATTTGTTGTTGTTTGTTTTATTGATGATGGCCATTCTTACAGGGGTTATGTGGTATCTCAATGTGGTTTTGATTTGCATTTCTCTGATGATGAGTGAGGATGAGCACTTTTTCATGTGTCTGTTGGCTGCCTGGATATCTTTTGAGAAGTGTCTATTCGTGCCTTTTGCCCACTTTTTAAAGGGGCTGTTTGTTTTTTTCCTTTCAGCGTGTTTGAGTTCCTTGTAGATCCTAGATGTCAGGCCTTTGTCAGATATACAGTTGGCAAATATTTTTTCCCATTCTGTGGGCTGTCTCCCTGCTTTCTTGATGGTTTCTTTTGCTTTGCAGAAGCTCATTAGTTTGATGACGTCCCACTTGTCTTATTTCTTAAGGTATTGGTCTTTAGGGTTCTGAATAGGAATTGATTGCCAGTTCCAATTTCCATAAGGGTGTCTCCTGCATTTTCTAAGATTCTTATAGTTTGAGGTTTTACGTTTAAGTCTTTGATTCATTTAGAGTTAATTTTTGTGTAAGGTGATAGATGGGGGTCCTGTTTCAATCTTCCGCATGTGGTCAGTCAGTTTTCCCAGCACCATTTACTGACTAGGTTCTCCTCTCCCCAGTGGTTATTGTTGGAGGCTTTGTCAAAGATGAGTTGGTTGAGGAATTGAGGCTTTGCTTCCGGAATCTCTATCCTGTTCCATTGGTCTATGTGCCTGTTCTTGTCTGGTGCATACTTCTTAAGGACCCATAATTATGAGCATTTTAGATCCAGCTTTGTTCTCTGCTGGACTAGAGTTGCACATGGGAATAAAGTGATTAGAGATCAAGAAAAATGTCAAAAAGGTACTTTTAAGAGTTAATATGACCAAAAATAATGAAAATAATATTTTATAATCTTCAATTGTAATTTAAGATAATCTACCTGTTGGTGGTAGTGAACTCTTTATACTCTTTTCCAAACTTTAGAAAATATACCATAGCATTTATATGAATAATTAGTTATTTGTTGAGACTTAGGAAAATTGGAAGATTTATAAATATCAGCTAAGCCAAAAATTAATTTATATTTCCTCTAGCTAGGGGGAATTTGTGAAAATTATTCCCATCTTTTTTAGAAACTACCTCTATCTGTACTCCCAGGAAATGGATTTATTAAATAAAGTTATCAGTTCCTAGACATTTATTTGGTAAATGATTATAAAATGAAAGACTGAGTGTATGTGTATAAACATGTATGCATATGCTGTCTTCATATGTTCATACACACACACATGCATACCCTTATTTGTTGAGTACTGTCCATGAGGCAGGAATCCAGGTTGAGAGAATAAAAGCAGTATGACTGATATGGATAAGAAAAGTGTAAGCCCCCTTGGAACAAAGTTGTGGAAGGAGGTAGCACCAAAGCCCAGGAGTGGACTCAGAAGAAGAACCATGTCTCGCACACTTCCCCACTCCCCAATGCACAATTGGGAATGCAATGGTGGCTCTTCCACTGGAGTCTAGGGAACTGCATGCCAGTTCTCATGCTTCTCCAGCGGCTTCATCCCTTCCAAAGTCGCGCATAGGCAGGGGAAGGATGCTTTTTGCGCCTTTTCTGGAGCCCGCCCTCACTGTGGGCCAACTCCCAGAATAAAGAGCCTAGCTGCTGGTGCTTACTCTTCCGTGCCACCTACTGGACTGGAAGCTGAACTACACCACATAACAAAAGCATCCCCACAGTGAGTAACATTTGAGAGTCACTTCATGAAGCTATCTGCAACTAAGGAACCGGTATAGATCCATGGCCCTCCAAAACATCTACAAATGAAACCAGCTGACAATACACAACATACACCACAATCATACCCACATGGAAAAAAGAATAAGAAATTTAAAAGTCCAACCCAGATAATAGCGAATTAAAAAAAAAAATGCGTCAACTTCTGCAGATGAAAAGGAACCAGTACAAGAACTACAGCAATTTAAAAAGCCAGAGTGTTTCACCATCTTCAGAGGATCACATCAGCTCCCTAGCAGTGGATCCTAACCAGAATGAAATGTCCAAAATGACAGATACAGGATTCAGAATTTGAATGACAAACTCAACGAGATCTAAGAGAAGGTAGAAGTACTATATAAAGAAGCTATTAAACTGATTCGAGATTTGAAAACCAACGTAGCCATATTAAGAGAGAACCAAACTTAACTTCTGACATTGAAGAATTCATTATAGGAATTTCAAAATACAGTTGGAAACCTTAACAACAGACTTGACCAAACAGAAGAAAGAATTTCAAAGCATGAAGACATGTCCTTTGAATCAACCCAGTCATACCAAAATAAAGAAAAATATTCAAGAAATATAAGATGTTATAAAGCAACCAAAGGTATGACCAATTGACTTTCCTGAGAAGAAGAAAAAGGAAGCAACTTGGAAAACATATTTGAAGACATAATTCAGGAAAATGTCCTTAATCTTACTAAAGGAGTTGACCTAAAGATATAAGAAATTCAAAGGACTCCATTATACAAGATGACTACCCCCAAGGAATTATCTTTTGGAGGGTGGGCCCCTTGTAGTACACTCAGAATTTATTCCTCCAAATCAATCGACCAAAGTTTTTATCTGGCAGTTTTGAGAAAGTTGTGTTACAATTTGTGGAAGAAACATCCCAAGTTGTGGCAAACAGGTGACTGGTTCTTCCCCCATGAAAACATATCTGCCCACACTGCACTGAGTGTTTAGCACTCAGTCCAACCTGCTACATTTGCAAGTAGGCTTCCTTCCCTACAAAAAAAACCAGAGTATTTCCATAGCCTGGGAATACAATTTCACTGCTGCATATCTATGCAAAAAAATAATCTTCTCATGTCGAATCAATACTTAGCTGCAATCTCTTTTACTTTTCTACTATGGAAAAAAATGTGCGTTCTCCTTCATATTAAAGTCAACATTCCAGTTAGATAGTTTGCCTTTAAAAATTACATAATGGACCTTATATAAACTATGCTTCTAAATGAATAATAAAAGAGCCTGATATTTTAAAAGAAGCACATACAATTTTAGTACTACTTTTATTTTAATTTCAAAGATTCTTTGTCCTGCATTCTTAAATATGTCCTAATTTCTTGCTAAGTGATTATTGTTTTTCTATTCTTTAACTCGGCCATTTGGAGAATTCATTTGATGAAGTATTGAGGGACCTAATTGTTTAATGGGCAGAAATTAGTCCCTGCAAGAGTACTTTTAAAACTGGCAAATACCAGGCATAATTACAAATTCTTTAGAAGAATCTATTTCTGTACAATAGGTTAATTGGTTATAAGTAGACAGCACTGGCCACAATTTAAACCCAGCTTCTAATTTCATCCATGTCTCTTTTTTAAACAAATATAAGTGGCTAATTGTGAACAAATTAGTCCCCTTGAAGGAGCAATTGGCTACTTATCCCTGATTTTCAAGATTTAAGTGGTCTAACCTGCAATTAGCTTCCCACTAGCATACTACCTACTGATATAGAATTGTTTCCCGAAGTTGTCATTGCCTTGTCTTATGATGGTAACTCTGTAGTCAGATGACCAATGTGTAGCTCAGATTAGTGATTTCTCTGGAAGAATCAAGTCAAATTTTAAGAAAATTTAAGCCAAAACAGAGAGGGATTTTTCTAGAGGGGAAAATTAGTTTGGGGTTGGTTGATCCAGATAACTGCCTCAACTCTTTGGACTTTCTGCATATAGATGGCTTGTTCATTCATGTGATTTGGGAAGGTACTTACCCTTATTTGCATTTCTCTATTCTAGTGGTGCAATCTATGTATTGACTTGGTAGCATTCACCAGTGAGATATTCAAGGGGGCAGTTTTCCAGTCATTGGATGGAATTGTTGTCTCAGCTAACTGCAAGCTACGGAAGATCTTCACTTTAAAATCAAAGCCACAAGACACTTCTGATAAAGATGGTAGGTTCAAGTTACTATCGAGATTTTTGAATTCTCTGATGTATTTTTAAAATTAGTCATGCCTTTGGGATAGTGTGGATGCATGGTGGAAGTTTGATTTTATGTCTGCTAAAGCAAATGTGTCCACAATCATGTTAATGTCTTTGTTCTGAATCAAATGTTTATCTGCACTGTAGCTAAATGACACAATAATGTATTAAGTTGTCTTTTTTGGTTGTTTTCTTTTTAATTTATAGTAACATTGGCCTTTTGCTTTAGGGTTCTTAGTTGCAAACAACAGAATCCTCTTAAGGTAGTTGAAAAGAAAAGAAATTTACTTAAGGAAATTAGCCAGTTCATAGAATCTCCAGGATATCTAATAGGGTCAGGCCAAGACCCTATATTCAAGGAAAAATCCAGCCCCTACTACGAAATTCTTCCCGAGTTGACCCCTTCCCCATAGCTACTGCAACCATATAGAGACTCCATAATTCACACCATAAAATTGGCCTCTGTTTCATAATTTCTATTACAGTAGCCCCAGAAAGCAGAGTATATTCTTCCCTGACAACCTCACTAGGGATGGGTTTCTTCTTCTTCATGTTACTCTCTACTGAGCAAAGCTTGACACAACTGTTTCTAATTTATGGTGCCTAGGTTGCATGCTGCAAAGGAGGCTGGCAAAGTGATGTCTGGCTCCTGACAAGGGAGGCAGGACTCCTTGTATAAGAAAGTCATCAAATTAGGAAGGGTGCACAAAAGATGTTGGGCATCCAAAAAGCTCTATAGTTGTCCATTATACTATCTTATGACTCTGTGTGTGTTTCATGAAATAATCTAGAAGAAATCATATTGATTTTCTAGCGATTATGTTAAAAAGCAAAGAGAGTTGAGCTCTTCTTCAGATACTATTGCTGGAAACACTAGAAATATATCAGTTATTCATAATTTGATTTATAAATATAATCTGCAGATAACTCAGCCATCTAGAATTCATAAGATAGCACACCATACTGCTAAGATGGTTTTAAACAACCAGAAGTGTTGAAAGAATACTGATGCTTCCTTTTGATTTTCATCTGGAATTTTTTTTAAGTCAATTCTGGAAACTCAGGAAGCAAGGCTGCACATAATATGTCAAAGGTGATTCCTTAGAAGCTTGTATCTAGACTTTAGATTTGTGCTCCACCTGGATGAGTGCCTGAGAAGTTCTTATGTGGCTCACTCTGTGGAACAGAACACTGTCTATAAATTTCATTTGATAATAAAACACAGCAGTATATTAACAGCTCTCCACAGAGATCACACACCAGCAAGTGTGGCTGTTCATCTTAGATACTACTTACAAACTATATGAGAAAGTGAAAGATTTCATTTTTTTAAATGGCATCCAGCTAATAAGAAGTCTCAAAATCTTTAGAAATGTCTATTCACTGTATATCAGATCATAGGAGGTAAATCATAACCCGATTAATATTTTAAAATAAATGTAAAGAAAAAAGCAGATCAAACATGGCAAATAAAATGCATGTTTTTATTTCTGATCCTTCCTCAATCCCCACTGAAATTATAATATACGAATTAAAAAGATATAAACCCATAAGGATAAAGAGTATGGGAGAGGAGTCAACAACAGACAAAGGATGTTCATAAATTTTGTAAGATTAAGGAATGATTCAGAAGAGCAAAAAAAGCTGAAACATTTGGGCTTACAGAGAGGTTTGCCAATGGTTTCAGAGAGGCTGAAGAATTGGCAGCCCGAGGTACTACTAAAGGCAGGATAAGGACAGAACTAAAACCAGGGAGATGGGCTAATATTGTGTATAGGTTGCTATAGGAGGACCCTGGATTCCTGCTCTGTGTCCATATAATAAAACTACAGGAGATTCAGTCGCTGGAGAAACTAAACCAGAGAGCTTCAGAACAGAGGCACATCAGATATGTGATATATATCAAAACTAACAGTAAGAAGGAAATTGATATGGTAGGGAATATATGTTGTTTTTCTCAGCATTAAGAAAAGATGCTACATCTATAAAATAAGAATAATTTGTTCTTGACTTACTTTAATAAGCACTTTACTGAAGTGTGTTATGTGATACTATATTTTAAACTTTTTATATACATATAGAGACAAACACAAATAGTAAGTGTGCAGCTTGAGGTATAACCACAAAGTGAACCCATTTCTGTAACCACCACCCAGATAAGCATTACGAGCATCCTGGAAGCCTGCTTATGTCTCCTCCCAGTCATGACCTTCTCCCTTCTTCTGAGAGGTAGCCTCTATCCTGACTTCTAACAGGTTAATTTCACCTACTTTTTACCTTTATATAAATGGAATCATATAGTACATATTCTTTTATATATGCATTCTTGCACAAAACTTTGTTTTTGAGGTTTATCTATATTGTTGCACATAACAGTAATTTGCTGATTTTCAGTACTGTATAGTATTCCCTTGTGTGGCCGTATCTTATTTATCCATTTTAGGCTGTCATGAATAATGCTGCTAGAAACATTCTTCTACATTTCTCTTGGAGCATCCATGTAGGCATTTGTCTAGAAGCTGAATGAACACATACTTTAGCATTCTTGATTTCAGTTATTATATTTCTGATTCTGGAATTTCCATTTGATTCTTTTTTATAGTTGTCATTTCTCAGATGAAATTTCCCATCTTGTTATCAAATTTCACAAATATATTAATCAAAGTTATATTAAAAACTTCTAGCTCATTACTTCAATATCTGGGTGCCCTGTGCAGCTGTTAATATTGTTTGTTTATCTTTCTCTTGGTCTTGTCTCTTGGTATGCCTGGTAAATTTTGAATGAACGTTGGACATTGGATATCAAAAACTGTAGAGATTTTTGAAGCTCTGGATTGTATTTTGTTCCCCTAGATACATAAAGTCAAAAATAAAATAAATAAGCCCACAATTCTGAAAATAGAATGGAAATGTTAGCAACATTAGAAATTAGTCCAAGGAGTCCACAGAATAACACGATTTCTTTCTTCTCTTATTTTTATTTTTGTTTTAAAGATGTAGGGTACAATTCAGGGTTAGGTATACAAATGGCATTGTACAGGTAAAGTTTGGGCCTTACTTTGGTTCCCACTTCACCTGGTTTGAGATCAGGTAGCCTTATTGAAGAAGTGTGTCCCACTCCCTCCTCTGGCAGTTTCCCACTATTGCCAATCCTTTTCTTGTAGTATTATGATAATTGTTCAGGGTCCGCTTATGAGTGAGAACATGTGGTACTCAGTCTTTGATTCTGTGATAGATCACTGAGTATACCAGACTCTAAATCCATCCAAGTTGCTGCGAAGTTCATAATTTTGTCCTTCTTTATGACTGCATAATATTCCATCATGTATATGTACTACATTTTTTTAATCCAATCTACTTTCAATAGGCAGCACAGTTGGTTCCATGTTTTTGCTATTGTGAATAGTGAATTAAACATGCATGTACAGGTATATTTGTTGTAGGATGATTTGAGTTCCTCCAGGTATATTTCCAGAAGAGGGGTTGCTAGGTCATATGAGAGGTCGATTTTTAGACCTTTTAGGAATTTTACACTGTTTTCCACAGAGATTGTACTAGTTTACAC
>CAUYQG010079760.1:0-35685 GCA_963574415.1 Tarsius wallacei
ATTTTAAAATTGTGGGGTACAATTCAGGGTTAGGTATACAAATATTCATTGTGCAGGTGCCCTTATTGATGAGGTATACCCCCCCTTCCCCAGGCAGTTATCGACTACTGTCAATCCTACCTCCCTGCCCCCAACCCCCCCGTTAGTTTAATATTTATAGCCATTTCTTTACATTTTCTTTGAAATCTATCAGTATGGCATTTCATTTCTGTGCATGTATATGCATAGCAATTAATAAAACTAACTAGCAAACTGATACTCTCTACTAATTCATTTATCTCAATATGTATTTTGGAACATAAAGGCAATATTAAAAGTATCAATTCCCTCTAAGTTGATAATGATATAAAATTTCACACAAAGTTAAAGTTTTTTTTTCTTTTTGAAAAGAAGTTTCATTCTTTAAATGCCATATATTTGACACCTTGACAAGGAAAATGTAGTCGTGTCATATGACATTTATCCCACCCATTTAAATTTAGGTGTCTTATGGAACTAAATACTAAAAGAATTTCAATAAAAAGGCAACTTATGGAACTAAATACTAAAAGAATTTTGATAAAAAGGCAAAAACCTATATATATATATACACAACATGATCATTCCATAAATATTTACATGACAAGGGAAAACATGGAGAATCACTAAAACTGGAAATTGCTACAGGTGTGGTAATCCTTTCTCAACATATTGTTAGTTAGGTAGCATTAAGCTTTTAAAAATGAAAATAATTGCAGAAGCATAAGTAAAATATTAATTTTAGTTTTCAATTCTTACTATTTACAAGAACCAGTACTTCATAAACAGTCCAAGATTTCAAGAAACAACAGTTTGGTTTAGTTTTAATATTAAATCTTTTTTTTTGTTTCTCATGATGAAAATAAACTTACAGAAAAAAAAAGGTATAAATAAAAATTCCAGTTCATCCTCCTTTATAAAGACTGGTCAACTGCTCTAGTTCTTTCCAGTTGCCCATGCTTGAGGCATCTGCCTTCCTTCAGAGTTGATCATTATGGCATACTTTAGCTGCATAGTGTATATCTACTTATCGTTGTCTTTCTAGCAATTATTTTGAATATTAGTCATATAATCTTCTTCCACTCTTTCAACACTTTAAAGGCTTTGTTCCATTGTTTTCATACCTTCACAGTTTGTGGTGAGAGGTCAATCATTTTTGAATCATTGTTTTTTTTTAACATAATATTTCACCACCACCCCCCCTTCCCCACACACAACTCCTGCTGCTTTCAAGATTTTCTTTTTCTTTTTGGTTATCAGCATTTTTATTGCAATGTGTGCAGTTATGGTTTTATATGTATTACTCCTACTAGAGATTCTTTGAGACTTTTAAACCTGAAGTTTGTTTTTCCATAAGTTTTGGAAATTTCAGCTATTAAACTTTAATATATATTATTTTCTCCTTTCTGCTTTTCCTGTTATCTGGAATTTGAAGTATATGTATTAGACAGCTTGATATTATTTTACATATCTCTAAATATCTTTTCCTTTTCTTCAATGTTTTTTATTGTTCTTCAAATTGGATAATTTCTATTAATCTGTCTTAAAGTTCAATTATTTCTTCTGCCATCGCCAATAAGCTGATAAGCCCACCATGTAACATTTTTCTTTCAGATATTTTGATTTATAGCTTTAGAATTTGCATTGTTCCATTCCATAGTTTACATTTCTATGCCAAGATTTTCTATATATTCGCTTTATATGACCATCTTTTCTTTTCACTCCTTAAGCACTTTTGTAATAGTGGTTTTAAAGGTGTTGTCTGCTAATTGAGCTCTAATTTCTCTCTGGGTCTATTGGTCTATTTCTATTAACTGCTTTTCCTCTTGATCTACTATCATGGCTTTATTTTGCTTATTTAGTGATGCTAATTATAGGCTAGATATTGTGGATAGTACTTAGGGGAGATGCCAGATTCTGAGTACTATTAATTTTTTTCCCTCTAGAAAGCAGCTAAATTACTAGCTGCTTACTTTGAACTTGTAAAGGCAGCTTTTACATATTTTTAGAGTAGGTCTATTTTTCGATTGCTCATATCATAGGTCAGATCCCAAGGGGCAAATCCTGTGATATAGTCTTAAATATGAAAGCACGGTGTTTCAATGGAATCCCAAGGTATTCATCAAGCCCTTCTAACTTGGCATGACTCACACTCAAAATGTTTGACTTCCCTGGAGTGATACAGAAGCTAAACTCTCTATTAAACCTTCTAAAGTTCTAAACTATTGATTTCCACACAGCTTTTTGGATGTTCCCTTACTCTTACATAGTCACCAAGGAATTGAGGAAAGTCTGTATTTTTATTGTGTTCCTCCCTTCTCTGTAACTCTTTACTTCCTCAGGGGAAATTCTCAGCTACTTAGACAGCCCATTGCTGTCCCTTGGTAACTCAAACCAAAAACATTGAAATTCTCTGCTTGAGTTCTTGCTGCCTTGTACTGCATACTAGGATGGAAAAGTAGGATAAATGCAGTCCCTATGTCAAGGGTGAAATTCTAACTTTGTTATTTTCCTGTACCTTAATTATTTTCTTTCAGATTTTATCACTGTTACCTCAGGGGTGGGGGAGTGGCAGAGGGATATTGATTGAATATAATCTACTCCACCATTGTCAGAACCAGAATACCTGTTTGTTTAGCTGGTTAGTTTTTAAATAAAGCTCTTTTCTTCATTCTTTAAACATATATTTGTTTCTTGAGCATCTCTTATGCACTGAGCACAATTCCAGACAATTACAACAGTAAACAAAATGGATAAAGTCCTCATTTTCAAAGAGCTGTAATTCTAGCATAATAGGGAGACAGAAAAATATATAAATAAAGAAGGTCATGCCATGTAGTGATACTTTCTATGAAATAGGTAGAGAGTGAAAGGCATAGTACTTGGCCAGAGTCATTAGAGGAAATCTCTCTAAAGAAGTTGTTATATGAGCAGTGACGTCAATGGAGTGAGGAGGCCATTATGGAGATATTTGAGGAAAGAGTATTTCAGGCTGGAGTAACAACAGTAAACTTGAAAACTTTGAGAAAGGTGTTTGGGATGCATATTCTAGAAATAAGATGATCAGTGTGTCTGCAGAGGAATACGGTATGTTAACTTAGAGTGGCTGCTGCCATTGGATTGTGTAAAACCTTGTAAAGAGTACAGACTTTAATGATGTCATGAGAAGGCAGTATTGAGCAGGGGAAATGATAATAGTCTGGTTGAAAGGACAGAGCCCAAAATGATGTTTCTTTGCCCCCCTTAAGCCAGACAATAATTCTTTCCTGGAACCCTGGGCAAGACACAAGACATTGAGGTGAACATCTCCTAAAGAATTTGTCTTTCACCTGCCCCATCTCATCAGTGTGACTGGCTGCCCGTCCACCTGGTCATCAGAGAGATAACAGACAGATCCAATCACCATGGCAACAGTTATGTGATTAACCCACCTATCTGTCTGCTGTCCAACACTGTGACATCAGTACCTGTGCTTACCTGCCCCTTCATGATGATGTTAAGTAGACCACCACTCAATCACCTTAATGACCTGCCCCCATCAAAGGAAAACTTTAAAATTGTTCAACCTCAAGAAGTCATTGCCACTGCTTTTGTTAAGCTTTGGCCTGGTGCTGTGTTCATTGAGCTATGGTCAGGCCATGCTACTCTTTAAGCTCTGGCCCTCTCCCCAGTCTGGGGGTAGATCACACTTTTCTCTCCCTCTCTCCAACCTACTTTTGAATAAACTTATTTTCCATCTAATGTCTATGCAATTATTTGCATCTTACCCACGGCACTGGATCACAGACCCTGTCTGATCTAACACTAGTTTACATGGTGAAAGGATCACCTTAGCTTCTGTTTTGATAATAGATGGGAAGGAGATATAATGATTTTCCCCCAGTGATTCTAATGATCAATAGGTTTGGGAATATGTTTCACATGATACAGGAAATAGACCTTGCTACCTTGTTTGCTTTGATATTTCAAGTGTGGTCCAAACCATAGCATCATCAGGATTTCAAAAGTCTGTTAAAACTGCAGAATCTCAGGCCAGCCTACCTGTTAAAACTGCAGAATCTCAGGCCAGCCTACCTGCACCTCTTCCCAAAACTACTGAATCAAAATTCACATAATTTCCTCTTGAAATTTATATTTGCACCCAATAAAATACTACTCAATGGCTATATCCATCAAAAAATGTCCCCAATTACATGTGAATTTGCTTTGTTCATTAATAGAATGTTACCCTGCACTCCTAGCTCCTGCATCACCCAAATTTTGCATATATATATACATTTATGCAAATATATATATTCAGTGTCTAAGAAGTCAAAAGAGATGAAGATTTAAGAGAGGCACACTGAACCATGCCAAATGTGCAGCTTCTCCTTGGATTTGCAATTACCTTTCTGAAAATAGTCACAAAAGTTTTGGACATATGTGTGGGGAGGAGGGAAGATCTTTAACTCTTACTTGATATTGTGTGGTTCTTTACCATCCCTCTCTCAAAGCCTACTTCTCCTACCACCCAAATGGCCTCTTGCCATGTGTAAATCAAGCACAATTGTCTGCAGTGTTTACTTTGCAACAAGCTGTTTTGGCACTGATCATTCCTAACCTTGGAGAAAACTCTCAGTCCAGAGGGAAAAAAGTGGCAATTGGAAGTTTCTGATTTAAAATTTTAGTTTAAAATGAATAGTAATATGAAATTCACAGTAATTGTAAATTTAAGATATTTCTTTCTTTCTTTCTTTCTTTTTTAAGTGGAGAAAGCACGGTTTATTGAGAGGACAAAAAAAGCTCCCATAGTGGAATGGGACCCTAGGAGGATGCCCTAAGTATTTTTCTTTTTTCTTTTCTTTTCTTTCTTTCTTTCTTTTTTTTTTTTTTTTTTTGAGTCAGACTCTCACTCCAGCTCCCAGGTTGGAGTACAGTGGCATACTCATGGCCACCCCAGCATCGACCTGCTGGGATCCGACGATTTTTCCGCCTCAGCCTTTCAAGTGGCTGGAACTACAGGTGCGTGCTACCACGGCTAGCTAATTTTGAATTTATTGTAGAGATGAGGTCTCGCCAAGCTGCCCGGGCTGGTCTGAAACCCATGGGTTCAGGCAATCCACTCACCTTGGCCTCCCAAAGTGCTGGGATTACAGTCTGAGCCACGGAGCCCAGTCAGTGTTTATTTTCAAGAAAGATTCTTCCTCCTAGGTCCTCACAGTTAAAATAAGGTGTTGTTTTTTGTTGTTGTTTTGCTTTTTTAATAGAGATAAGAAATTATCTTAATTTCTGGGTTTCCTGTTAAAGGTTAATAATAATCCACAGTTGTCAAAATACTATATAATTTGAAAATAAAAATTAGCAATCTTAGTGATTTTAGTTGAAATATAAGAAAAATATTTAGGCAATATATTGCTCAAAAATTTGCTAGCAAGTAACAATATATTTGCAAGCATGGTTGTCTATTTCTTATCTTCCTTCAAATGTTTGAGCATTACTGAAAAAATAAATCAAAACTTTAATGATGAAATAAAAATACAAATAATTCAAAAAAATCACAGAATAGCATTTAAGTCAAAATAGTTAAAATCTATTGAAAGGCCATAAGATGCAATCAATATAGCCAATGAGCTGTCATTTTAACATTGCTTACCTTTGTCATATTTTTCTAGCAATTCACTTTAATTTAGCCTCTAATCACTAATCAAGCACAGAACTGGTTTCTCAGAGGTAGCTATTGATAATTGTTTTACAACCCTCCCTCCAGTTTGTTCGGTAAACAAATTAACCTAATCATCTCTACATGACCTTCATGACACAGACCCATCAACATGGCAACTGGCATGTGACTAACCCATCCATCTGCCTACTGTTCATCACCTGACTTTAGTACTTGTACGTAACCTGCCCTCTGTGATGACGTGGAGCAGACCACAACCCAACCACCTTAACGACCTGCCTTCATCATGGGGAATGTTTAAAAGTATTCAAACTTTAGCAGTCTTTTGCGATTGCTCTGTTAACCTATGGTCTGGCAATGTGCTCTTTGAGCTGTGGCCACCAGGTTTCTCGGCTTTGGCCTTCTCCTCTACCTTGGGCAGGTGAATCACTCTCTCTCTCATTTACTTTCTAAATAAACTATGTTTTCTAATCTAACTTCTGTGCAATTCTTTGCATCTTCATGCAGTATAGGATTGCACAACCACACCCTGGTGGGTCTGACCTAACATTTTGGCGGCCCCACTGGGATATATATTCTTTAACCTAACACCTATTCTGTAATCTAGTGTTATAATTTACAAATATCTTATTCCACAAGCAAATGATAAAAGTATAGGCTGCAGCAAGCTGATTATGTAGTTGAAATGTAGTAAAGTCAACCATAAAACTATCTTTTTACTCTGTAATTACATTTGCAAAAAGACGCTATAAAAATCCCCAGTTGAAATCACCTCCTAATGATTTAGTACTCAAAGGTCCTTACTCCCCATGTCCACTATTGGTCCAAGTGTATTCCATGGCTGCCCTCGCTCCATTCCTCTGGCAGTTCGGTTCTGTCCCTCTCTGAGGTTAGCATGCTGAAAGTTCCTCTCTGACTTGCCATCCACTGCACTCCCTCTTATGGCTCCATTCAGTTATGCAAACATATATCTAGTATCCATTATGCTCTATCACTGTGATGAGAGCCAAGGATTAAAATATAGAAACAGATTATCAGGAAGGCCCTGCCTTTAACAGAGCCTACTGGGAAGTACAGATCCTTCAAAAATCACTTTAATAGAGGATACCAAGTACCATGAACAAAGCATGGCTGGGGAGAACAGCTGTGGAGTCTGCCTTCATGGAGATTTGGTCACAGAAAGTGACAGAAAAAAGTGAGTATCTGAAATAATCCTCAGATGATGACTTATTCACCCCAGAGATGAGTGGTGGGGCAGGAAGAGGGCACAGGGTACTAGGGATTAGGGAAGCGTGATGCTGCATGTTGCAATCACATAAAATGAGAATTTTAGTGCAGAGCAGGGCAAACATGAGGTGGCAAAAGTGACTGGCAAAGATGCAGACACTGTTTGTGATCATGTTGTAAAGACACTTGTACATTGTCTTAAGGAAGCTGAGCTCAGAATCTTCCACTGAACGTTTTTAAGCCTAAGAGATGTGCTGCGATTGCTATCTTCATCTAACAGGAGAATTTCTTCAGGACTTTTCTTTATATCACTTATTTGCCACTTATGATAACTTTCAGTGTACTATACCTTGTTCTCCAAATAGATTGTAAACTTCCTAAATAATTATTTAGAATCTTATACCTGCTTATCTCATCCAGTGTGTACCACAAGAGCATTGAATGTGCTGGTTCTCTGTGATTATTTCTTGATCAATTGGTTAATACGTTCTAATACACACTTATGCATCTTGCCATTCTGTGCTGAAAAATCTTCCTTTTCCCTTCTAAACACCTGAACATTGTTTAGGAGCTTAATATCTGTGTATTAAAGGATGTTGCTTGATTCAAAGTCGATGTTGTTGGAAATTGATAAGGGGGTTATATGTGGGAAAATAACAGGAAATCAAACAAAAAGTACTTCAGGCCAAGGCACAAAATGCCTTGTAGGGAATGAATGTCTATACCAAATCCTTTTCTGAAGAGCAGGCTTCAGCAGGGCTTTCCTGTGCCACTGTTGTTAATACGGTTATTGTACATGCCATAAAGATTTCAAGTTCTTTGCGATTGACATAATTATTCTTGTATAGTAGTGCAACAATTGCAGTTTCCTGACTTTTTTCTTTGATTTATATCCAACTTTCAAATTCCCAACTCTTAGCATCATTCACTATTCTCTGTATTTTCACTTTAGCTCAATAGCCCCATGTGTCACATGTAAGTAAAACTGAGGGGGGATAAAAAAAAAACCTACTTTAAAATAAAGAAACACATGCTTTAATTGGGAGAATTTTTTGTACTGCCATATGGTCCAAAAGTATTCCCTGTGGTGACCACTGAAGTGCATGATGAAGTGGCAGTATGTGTTTTTGCCAAAAAATGGGTTGTGGAAAACAAATAATTTTCTATGTGTTTTGGTTTGTTCAACAGGGTGCCATATTGGATCAGTGAGACAACTGGCATTGATTTAAGCCCCATGGAGGCTGACGTTGTCGCTGCATGCCTCCCTCTTGCTGTCTCAGGACAAGCACAGTGCCAGTTAGGGACTGATGAGTGAGAAATGGACAGTTCAGTGCAATCCATCCCCACTTCTGGAAACAACTTGAATTCACACCGGGGTGCCTATTCAGGTCATGTTTGTCCTTGTCCCTCTCAGCTCTGTTCTGTATCCAGAGGGGCTGACCCTGCAGTCAGCATTGTCCAGGCTCCAAGCAGCTGATTGGAAGGAGGCAGAAAGGAGAAGCCAAGGCATCCTACTTGCTGCCTTTGGAAGTAGTTAACATCACTTTCAGGGTCCAGCTCCTTCCAGAAAAGACTGCTGGGCTTCAGCCTTCATGCAAGAGCCCAAGACCATGGGTTGCCACCATAGCTCCTGCTTTTTCTGTCCTTCCACCTACATATGATGGGAGCTTTGGGTGGGCCAATCTTTGGATAGCCCCACTGTCCTCTAATTAGCTTCTCAGTTCCTTCCATCACCCACATAACCCATTTCCTCCATTAAATTCCTTGTTTTAAATACGAGGGTGGTTTGTTTTCATTTGTTTGTTTGGGTCCTAAACAATTGCACCGTGTTCATGGAAGGTCAGTAATGCTGTATGCTAACAGCATTAAAGTCAATATGCCTTGGTCACACTGATTTCTATAACTATATATAGGAGAGGTGCCAAAAAATGTATACACATTTTAACGAATGTTATCTATGTATTACTTTTCAAAGCTGAATTGAATTCCAGTAGCAATGTGTAGTATGATGTTCACTCAAAAGATGGCTAGGCAAATGAATGCTAGCGTCACCATGTGACAGGCAGGACAGTCAACGAAAATGCGGGCGGAAGCACAGTTGTCATTCAAGGAGCACAAGACCATTTTGAAATGGTATTTGAAATTCAAGAACGTTGTGGAAGTACAGTGACAATGGAGGGTGAGAATGGAACAGAACCTCCAACATGCCTAACAACTGCATGTATTCGTTATAAGTTGGCGATGCATGGTACTGTGTGTGATGGGCACAAGGGAAGATCTGGGAGGCCTTACACAGCAACAAATCCTGCATCAGGACTTGCCATAATCAGAAGTGCCTGGACACTGAGGGTAACCACTATGAGCACTTCTTGTAATTGCTGAAGTCAAACGTGACTTGCATTCATCTTTTGTTATTGGTATACATTGAGTATTACAACTTTAATACGGTTTTTTCCTTTCTTAAAATGTGTATACTTATTTTGGCACCGTGTGTGTGTGTGTGTGTGTGTGTGTGTGTGTATCTGTATATGGAAGATGAAACAGACCAGAGCAAAAACAGGAAGATGATCTACAGATTCAAACAGCTCACACACAAATGTTAGATGTATAGCCCAATGATTTAACCTAATCATTAAAGGAGGTGAAAATGACAACAAAGCAGGATATTTCTTAAGATAGTTGCATGATCCTAAAATTTGAATATAATTCTGATAAACAGATGGTTGGTTTATAGATGATCAAATACAAAGAATCTCCAGAGGCAACCCATAGCCTTTTCAGCGAACCAGTGATGGAATAACTAAACCTGAAATGATTGCAGAAACCTCAAATTTGAAGGAAACTAGAATGACTATTATATAATATGGTCATTCCCTTCATAAACGGTTATGTTCTGTTTACCAAAATGGATTATGAGATTATGTATCATTAACCTTTTAGTTTCTTTGTAGAATCAATCCTACAATGTCTTTTCCACAGAGGATGCTAAAACATATGTTTACTACTGTATGGTTCAGTAAATGAACTACATGGACTGCCAGATATATGTTTTAGAAGTATTCATTTAAGATTAATAGAAACATTGCTGACAATCCAGAACTGCAGTTAATACATGCAAGTGCTTATTATAGCTTCCAAAGTTAACCAAGATCCCAAAGTTGACATTTACAAATGGGAGAAAAAAAGAAACAAAAACAAAAAACGCTTCATAGACCCACTCAAGCTTACTGAAGAGAAATGAAGAAAACAAGGAAATTTCATTCTTTCTTACCTATATTGTTATAGATAATTTGTCATTAATTGAAATATTAACTACAAGAAGCACCGTTTTTATTTTGAAATGTCTAATTATAAAAATAAAGAAAATATTGCATTGGGTGTGGTGGCACATGCCGGTAGTCCCAGCTTCTTGGGAGGATTGCTTGAGCCCTGGAATTCAGAATTCGGAATTCGAGACCAGCCTGGACAATATAGTGACACCATCTCAAAAAAACCCCCAAAAAGATTGTACTTTGTCTAACACATTTTAAACATCTACTCCCATTTCATTCCCTCTCTTTTTTTTTTTCTGATGTTGCTATATGACTTAAATGTTTAAGTAGTCACATCCAGAACTCTTTTTAAGCAGGGAGCAGAATTCATTACATAAGAAAATTATGCAGTCCTTTTTAATGAACTTCTCTTGTTTGTTTGTTTGTTTTTGTACAAGAGAGTGAGAACATTCTAACCTATGCATGAAAGCATGGCAGAAATGAGTTTAAAAGAAGGCAAAGAATTCAGAGCCTTCCGGATGTGCAACAGCCTGAAGGTGGCATCATGGCCACTCACCTGCTTCACTCTGCTCTGGGGAGTTGGTGTGACGTGTTTATGTTTAAAACCTTCATCCTAAGCTCCAAGGTAGAACACCCAGAAGTGGTTAGGACTCAGACTACAACATCCTAATTTAGGTAGACCTCCGATATCTTAATTATTACATCTTCAAGGCGTGCGAACCCTGACAACACCCCACATAATCTTTTACCTTTCCCACAAGCCTTCCACATTCTCCCCAGAACTATTCATAAATCTATGGACAAAAAGAAGCCATTTTCGCCTGCTGCTTAGCCAATACTTTTTCTGCAGAAGTAAAATGTGGACCTGAGACTTATTTAAATTGTGTGTGGTCGTGAGAGGAAAGATAAAGGGAAAAACAAAAATTATAATCTCAAAACATTATCCAACCTACTGATATGTTTAGAAGCTTATGATTTTGAATTAATTAAATGTTGTTCTGCCAATTTATTGAGTTGTTTTGATTAGCTTTAGTAGTTTCTCAGTTAATATTTGGGTTTTCTAACATCATAGAAATTATTTGCAAGTATTTTAATTTTGTTTTTCCTTCCCTATATTTATACTACTGCTTCATAACTAATGAATTGGGTACATCTTCCAGAATTTTAGCAGCAATAGAATCATTATGCTTTGTTGTAATTTCTCCTACATAACAAAAATGTTTCCTATAATTCTCCATTAATTATGATGTTGACCATGGTTATGAGAGATATTTTTCATCATAAGAGATCAATAAAAAGGAACAGAGAGTTTAGTTACTGACACAATGTGCAGGGTTTTTGCTTGTTTGTTTTTACACACGAGAGTGAGAACATTCTAATAAACCAGGAAAATTGTAGTCTTCTTTCATGGCTGACACCAAAATAGATTCTAGGTAGATCAAAGATTTAAATAAAGAATTAGGCTATGAAAACATTTAAATGTAATTAGGGTGAAAATATATTGTTTATAGAAGCCTAAGAATGGTGTAATTAGGATATAATGAACAGAAAGTATAAAATAAATTGTTAAATTTAACTTTATAATTATAACATTATTTTGCATGATAAAATAAAGCCCTGAAGCAAAGTAGAAATGATAAATGACACAAAGGCAAGAATGAGTGAGGTTCAGCCCCATTTTTAAAAACAGAAATGTCCTAAAAGTTAGCAAAGTACACAATAACAAATGCATTTGAAAAAAAAATTCAGCCTCACGATAAATCAAATACGAGTAAGAATGAGCTTCTTGTAAGTCATAAAGATTATAAAGTCATGAAATGCTGTACTATGACTAACATTTAGATCTTAGTATTGCTGCTTACTAGTTGTACAAAGTTGCTTAATATTTCTGAGCTTTAATTTCTTTATTTGATAAACCCATCGAGTCACACAAAGATCCAGGCTCCATCCAACCTATATGCCAGCATGTTGTCAGTAATAAAGTATTACCTACCTCATGGCTGTCATGTGGATTAAATTTTGCTAAATTTATACAATATCTAGCACAATCTCTGGCACATCATAATTCTCAATTAATGGCAGATGACAAAAGAGTTTAAAATTGCAAATTGATTAGGAATGGATTCAGTTGCTAATAACAGAAAACAAAACAGAGTTTAAGCTAACAGGCCTTCATTTTTCATACAGAACAAAAAGTATAGAGGTGGAAAACTAGTTTGGCTTTTCAAAGATGCTATCAGGGACTCAGGCTCTTTTTATACATTATGCTCCACTATCTTCAAGATGAAGGTTTTTGTATGCATATGTATTGCCTCATGATTGTAAAGCTGTACTGTATCTCTGGTTATCAACATCTGCATTCCAAGCACGAAAAAGGAAGAAGAAACAAAAGGCATAAAGGCTAGGGCTGGAGGTCAGCTTAATCTTTCTCTTTTTATCAGGAAAGCAAACTTCCCAGACTAACTTCCAACTCCGGCCCGGAAATGTATTACATGGTCATCACTAGCTGAAACGTCACTGAGAGAGCAGGGGTTTGTGGAAGGCTAGTGGATCAAGCAAACAATGGTGCTAGCTACAAATAGTAACAATGAAAAAACAGTCAAGAGACTTTAGCAGTGGCTTTAACCTTTACACTTTTTATTGAAACTCTTTATTGCATTTTTATAGGAAAAAATAAGAAAAAAACTCAGACACTTCTCACTCCACTCCACTCTCCTCTTTCCCGACGCATACTTAAAGAAGTGGGAGAATGAGGAAAACATATTACTAATAATGCTGACATTTCAACATCATTTTGGCACCTGAGGACTTTAATAAATTTTAATCTCTCTATTGTCCCTAGAGTCTTAGTGATACTTTTTTTGTATTTGTGAGATAAGAAAAGCAGAGACCTCTCCCTTGTACCATATGTATACATATTTCTCTCCTTTATAATCAAATTGGGAAAACAATGAAAAAATTGTACACGTTCTCAAAGTTTTCATGTTACAAATAACCACTTCAAGGACAAAGATCTGAGGAACTTCCCACCTAAACACTGAATAAAAATTGAAAAAGATTATACAATGCAGTTTCTCACACTGAATTTTAATCTGATTCATATTAGTCAAATACCGTCTCTTGTTTAAGAAAAGGTCATGGAAGAAGAGAGTGACATACTGGAGATAACCAGAGCTTTGAAATAAATAGAGTAAGGAAGTAGAGAGATGTCTCATCAATTGTCTTGTGTCGTGAGAAATATGTAAAGAATAATTGAAAAGAAAAAGAACAACTTTCAAACTAAATTAGAATATCTCTGATTTGCTCAATTTAAAATAAAATCAACCATCTTAACAAAGTTTTTTTTTTTCTTATATAATGGGACATATCTACAAAATATTTATTTTGCTGCTTTGTGCTACTACAGGAGAGAAGCAAAGTCTGGTAAATAGGACAAAACTACAGATAATCTTTGTTATTTTGACTTAAATTGTGGAGAAAATTTAAAGGTGAAATATATTTGCATTTGTAATAAGAAAATAAAGAGATCTAAAATCTTGAGAAAAGTTTTCTGCTGACCTTTATGAAAATGTTTTCCACTAATTTCATAAAAGGCAAATATCCTCATCCTTCACAAAACCTAATCAATTTTCCAAGAGCATCTACTTTAATTTTTATAAAAGTTTGCTACAGAGATGGGTGGTTAATAATGCTTCAAAAGATGGAAAATATCTATATACTTAAGCTGGAAACAAATGTGGTTCAAGGATACGGAGTCATTAACAGTAGACCAACCAAATATTTGTGCCCATCTGATTTTTCCCATTAAAAGAACATCCTGGCCTAGTGGATATTTCCATTCTCATCCAGAATCTTACACTCACATAGTTTTTCAATACGTTCTTGATAATCATAGTGGATTATGAATTATTGTTATATAGCAGATATCCATGAATGTATGTTGAGTGACCATAAATAAACTATGTAAATGATTCTGTAAAATGAATTGCCTAACAAAACCTTCATGAAAAGATTGAAACTTTGGAATCAAAGGTCTCTAAACTCATTTGAATTCATTTCTGGTTTTCAACTTTTTGACAAATATTGGCTTTCCAATAGACACAATTTTATTTTTTTTACTTGTTCTATCAGGATAAAATAGGACAAGAACAAGGATAATTTGCTAGGATTTAACGCAAGAATGATCTCAAAGAACTTTACTTCTGATGCTTTTGCTCAGATTTATTTGGGATCAAAAGTTGTTGCTCTTTAAAGAGATATGGATAGTGGCTATATACAAAAACTAGTTAGTATTCTGACATTCTCCATCACACTCAAGACTCAAATGTTATGCGTTTGATACAAAGTCAGTATTTCAAGCTGATGAAGTCTAAAGCCATCCTTGTAACATATGCAATAAATTTTTTAGCATTTGCAAGTCCCAAATTCATCCCTTTCTCCTTCTGCAAAACAATTTCAAATGAATTTCTAATGAAGGAATAAAAAAATCCAAGTACACAAATCACATTTCCTTAAATGAAATAGAAAAACTTAAATGTTACAAAAAGATCTATCAAATGGGTTATTTTTTGTCTATCAAATCCAAAATTACTTAAGTGAAGACAAAGACATACATCAATTACTTTGATATTGTGAGTGAGTCTTAGCCTACTGCCAGCAGAAATTTGAATTTCCTTGTCTATTTCAAGTGTGTTCTTTTCTCTGTAGCATGATTTTTGTGTCTACTTAAGAGTGTAGCAAAATTTGATCACTAAAATCATAGCCTAATGCACAAGGAAAAGAGACAGCATAAAACTCCCGTCAAATCTTTTAATATTAAGTTGAACTTTTATGACTCTAGAAAGCTCTAACAAAAATTAACCTTCTCATTACTAAGGACATAAGAAATAATACATTACACTTAATGTGAAGTTTGTGAAAATGTAAAAGACTTATTTTATATGATGTTAACTTAAAATTGTCATACGTTTTCTTGAATTATTTATTACATCTAGAAACCCAGTGGAATCAAAAAGCTTTTTCAATAAAAATTATAAATTGATACCTAAACTATTTAGTGACATCTTTATATGGAATTTTAAGCATAATTAAAAATGATAGATAATACATGGTGTCGTACTTTATTGAATACATTTTAAATTAACTAATTTTATAATAATTCTGTTAGCCAAAACATTAATAACATAGTAGGTGTAGAAGGTTTCTTCTGCTTTTGTTACCAATTCTCCCTGGAGACATATGACCATGTTTTTAAACACCACCTTTCTTAATTGTAAAATGGAAATACTAGAAAATAGTGTACACTCCTTTATTCATTTCTTCCTCAGTCTAGAGATAAGAAACAGGTTGTGAAGACTGTCATACATGCTATGATGTTGTGTGAGTCCATTTTGCATTGTTATAAACACTTGAGACTGGGTCTTTTATAAAGAAAAGGTTTATTTTGGCTCACAGTTCTGCATGTCATGGGTATTTATTCGACTTCTATTGAGGTCCCAGGAAGCTTACAATCATGGTGGAAGGCAGAGAGGGGGTAAACATGTCACATGGTGAGAGGCGAAGCAAGAGAAGAAAAGGTGGTGCCATACTCTTTAAGACTGTCAGCTCTAGTGCAAACTAATAGTGCAAGAACTCACTCATTACTGTGAGAATGGTATTTTTATATGCTTCACGTTAGGTAGAATTTATTAATATTATTTCTTATGTCCTTGGTCATGAGGTTAATTTTTGTTAGGCCTTTATAGATGAATAGAAGTCCAAGTTAATATTAAAAGATTTGATAGGAGCTTTACGCTGTCTTTTTTTTCCCCTTGTGAATTAGGCTATGATTTTGATGCTCAAATTTTGCTACACCCTTAAATAGATATCAAAATCATGCTACAGCGTTTTACGAGGGATCTTCCCCCACTGCCCTCTCACCTTCCACTAGGCCTCACCTCCAATATCGGGGATCACTTTCAACACAAGATTTGGAGGGGACGGCAATCGAAACTGTATCAGACGCTGCGGTGGTGGTTCCCACTTTCTGGGTATTTTTTGACATTATGGATATTCTCAACTTTTCACAGTTTGTAGAACAGAAAACACTGGCACAAAGAGGAACAGTTTTAAATGGGTTTTCTATGTGCCACTAAATAACTTCCTAGAGAAGTTTGACTCCTAACAATAACATCTGAAGGTGTCTTTTTAATCTATCTTCAGAAAAAAATTTTTTTTTAGTCTTTCACCATTTCATATCACAAAACAGTATTATCTTAATGTGCACTTGATAATTAGTGCAATTGAGCATTTGAACTTATTTTTCTGTGAATTACTTATCTATACTATAAAGTCATTTTTTGTTGCAACCATTAGTATATTTCTTACACATTTTTATCATAGTTTGTTATTTTTCTTATATTTTTGGTATACTGATGTAAACAAATTTAAGGAGCCAGATGAATGTAATTTTAAGATAAGATATTTCTGATTATGAGTATGACAGACTTATTGCAGAAAATTTGATTAGGACGATTATTCATTATCCCACTATATAAAAATAGTAGTGATGACATTTCTTTAATCATTTTGTTATGCACTTTAAATACGTGAGAAAACAATCATTTATGTTGTACATAAATGAGACTGTGTACATCCCCCAAATCATTATAGTTTAGATCCCTGTTAAGCCAAACCTGTCCTTGGATGATCTCATTTAACAAGTTTGAAATGTAGTGTTTTGTAGAACTTCTAAATTCAGTGTATGCAATTTAGGATTATTTCTAATACTGTTTTTATTTGTGGATCAAGAGATAGAATCTTACATATGTTTCTTTTTAAAAATGCAAGAATTCATATTTGTCTAGAAATTCCTTCATGATTATGATATCTGGGATATAATTCCAGATCACTTCTCCTGTTTAAAATGTTAGTCAAGCTTCCCACTTAATTTACAATAGAGTTCAAATCACTAAATGAGGTCTCCCAGGCCCTGCTCAACCTAGCCTTGCCTTCTGCTCCAACCCTATTTGAAAATAAATAGTATCATGGAAAGGAATGTAGCATTCTAATGTTGCAACTTTAGATTATCTCAAGTCAGTAGTTCATGTGGTGTCTAACAGATGCTGCTGCTGTTCCTCTAGGAAACTGAAAATATCCTGTTCACCCTCTGTGTATCTGCTGTGGTGTTCTTAGGTGCTTCAGCATAGTTTAGAAACAGTGATCTTGGTGTACAAAAGGAAAACATATTGTATTGAGTGAAAATACTTCAATAATTTAAGCTGACTATATGCTGGGAATATATTAAGTGGGATTTTTTAACAATGCATGGATGATGGGTTGCTCAAAAATGTTAGGATGACTTTCGAGGGATTTTGACATTATGAAAATACCAATCCCTTTTTGTCTTGTAGTGTTAATACCAGAGGCAGAAAGTAGAATTTTGTAGGATCCTATGTTAGTTTAACACAGTGCTAAATAAAATCTACAGAAGCCTTCCACTAGACACAACAGACCAAACCAAAATGGGGTCACTTATTGCTAAAGTTCTAAGTCACCAAGTTGAAATTATGTTGTTTACTTGACCCTCTGAGAAATCAGGAGAGACAGAAATAAAGACCAAATTGCCAAACAGGCCAGTTTCAGTGGGCATGATAATGAAGTTCTCTCTACTTTAATCCTTACAAGGGAAGTAGCTTTGAAGTGACCAATCCTCTTTTTGTTCTTGTTTCTGCCTTCCTCAGCCCTTCTCTGTCCATAAAACCAGCCTCCTCTGCTCAGCTCTTTGGACTGCTCATTCAGTATCATGAAGTGAATGTTGCCCAATTCTAGAATTGCAGATAAAGCCCATTAAGGCCTGCAAACTAAATTTGTTGTAATTTTGTCTTTTGACAACAGTAAGTAAATTCAAATAGTTTTGTGTATTAGGTCACGTATCAATTCCATAAAATCAAAAGACACAAATCTTAAGAATAGTCAAACTAGATCACATATTGGTTAGATGAAAAACTTCACATCAAAGTGACTGTTTAAAAGAGAAAAATGAAGTTGACAGACTACTCTTTGTTCTATCCACACTCCATCCTAATTTATTTACTGTCACTACCAATTTTAAAAATCAGGTTCACGTACTGTTTTTTGTGGCTTCATTCTCCAACTCATAATTTTGTAAGGAAATTTGCAGTCCAGACACAATGAACTTTTTTTTGGTTGTTGTTGAAATAGATAATGAAGCTTGTTTTCTGAACACCAGCCCCTTAATCATTTTATAAAAGAAACTAAACTATAAAGTTTTCCATAACTAAGAAATAGAAACATCTTATTAGAAGCAAATTTGTATTAATTTATTAATGTTATACACTGAAAATGTATAATACTAAGAGTTGGTGAGATACAGTTCTAAATCAGTTTCTGGTTAAGTCAAGATTTCAGTTCTCAATTTGTTAAAGTGGGGGGGGGGATGTGTCAGTTCACCTGAGATTTTTGTGTTAGACCTTTACAAATGACTGAATATTTATAACACCCCCCCACACCCCAACACCACCAATTCATACGCTGAATTCCTAACCTACAAGATAGCAGTATTAGGAGGTGGGAACGTTGGGTGGTGATCATGTCATGAGAACTTTGTGGAATTACTGTGAAAAGACAAGTCATTTATGAACAAGAAAGTTGGCCCTCACCAGACACTGAATCTGCTGGCACCTTGATTAGACCTGCAGCCTCTAGCACTGTGAGAAATAAATTTCTATTGTTTTGGTACCATCTAGCTCATCGTATTTTTTGTTATGGCAGCCAAATGGACTAGGAGCCTCCAAGAGGGTAAAGACCTTCAAGTTCCAGTTTTCTCAGTTGCACTAGGAATACAACGGCCTCTTCCTTAAATAGGTTGTTGAGACCAAGTCACAAAGCACAATCAAAAAAATATTACCGTTATGTACGTGTATAAAGGCAGTGACTATACTTTATATTTTTAATTTTTTTGGTGTTGATGGGCAATTATTCTCATCGATGCATTTTTTGTCATTAACAACCTGGCTTTACTCCCAACTTTGCCTGGTTTGAGATCAGGTACCCTTATTAATATTATGGGCCCTCCCCACCGGCAGTTTTCAGCTACTGCTAATTCCTTTCTTATAGTATTATGGTAAATATTCAGGATCCACTTATGAGTGAGAACATGTGGTACTCAGTTTTTCGTTTCTGTGATAAATCACTGAGTATTATAGACTCTAAATTCATCCAAGCTGCTGTGAAGGTCATAATTTTGTCCTTCTTTATGACTGCGTAATATTCCATTGTGTGTATGTACCACATTTTTTTTTTTAATCCAACCCAGTTTCTATGGGCAGCACGGTTGGTTCCATGTTTTAGCTATTGTAAATAGTGCTGCAATAAACATGCGTGTGCAGGTACCTTTTTTGTAGAATGATTTGATTTTTTCCTGGGTATATTCCCAGGATTGCTGGGTCACATGGAAGGTCAATTTCTAGTTCTTTTAGGAATTGTCACACTGTTTTCCATAGAACACCAACAGTGTAGAAGTCACTTTTTTGTTGTGTGACTTGTACTTTCCATGGCGATGTTGAGAATTAAAAAGTAAAATTTATTATCAGTAAACAAAACAAAAACCTGCCTTTACAGTAGCTAATAGTATTACAATTTAAGTATCTCACATGAAAAATAACTTTTCCTCCAACAACCGTTGTATTTTTTTCTAATACAACAAGAATGAGGGCAAAAGAGTAAAGTTTTCATCTATTACCTTTGAAGTGCCTCTTGGAAGGTGTTTTTGTTATCCCCTAACCTGGAGAAAAATGATTCTGAAAAACACTGTGATATCACATTGATCTTTTTACTTGTTTAGTTCATACCACACAAATGGAGTTTTGTGAGTTCCCTTTGCAAATAGAAAAAAAATAAATCACCCATTGCTTCCAAATCCTTTCTTATGCACGTTGAAAAATCGAAAGATATTTGAATAATTACACGTGTTTGCTATTATGTCAACATCAATCATTAATGGTGTTTAATGTACAGGTTTTTTGCTCACACCTGGGTTGTAACTGAGTCTCGGCAGAAAAGTTGACAGTTCATAGAATGATGCAGGCTGTCAGTTTTTACTCCGCTTTTTTTTTTTTTTTTAATTTTTAATTTTAAAGATGTGGGGTACAATTCAAGGTTAGGTATACAAATGTTCATTATGTAGGTGTGCCCCCCTGCCCCACCCGGCAGTTTCCCACTACTGCCATTGTTTTAACTCTCCCAGATTCCTAAGCGCTTTCAGAGTCTAAAGTGTCCGTCTCCTAAAATTCACTGTTGAACAAGGAAGCGGGTATGTCTGATACTTATGGAGCTAGCACAGTTCTTTTTGAGCCCTCGCACAAAGATTTTTTGGTTTCTTTTTTCCAGGTAGTAATTCAATTTTTATTAATTTGTGGTAAAGTTTGGGGGCGGCATATTTTGGATCAGTACTCTTGGAGGAAACTGGAGGAATGTTAGAAAGATCAGCTGGAAAAGCTATTTCAAGCGCAGCCTACAGTCCTCTTCACACCCCCATCTGCTCCAAGGAGGGAGGAAGGGCATGAGAGAATTCAGAGCAGATTAATACTGCTGCCAACTTGGATTTCCTAGAAGTGCATTATAAACTGTAAAGTTATTCGAATGTATTTTATTAGTTCTCTACGTCTGTAATTTTCCATTTAAAAATATTATCTACTTCCTAAGTAAACCACCAGAAATTTAAAGAATATTAATGATTACATTTTGGTTTGCCAGAACACTAGGATTCTACTTGCTACAGATTGAAATTAATAGTAAAAATCCCTCCATCCAGATGAAGGAGCCAAGCAATTAATTTTCCTCTTTCTTAAAACATTGACATGAACATGGGCAGTCTAAGTTCTTTAAGGCGAGATTAAGAAGTCTTCTTTTACATGCTAAAGAAGTCTCACTTTGAAAGCGAAAAGAAACCCAGCAGGAAAAGAAATGTGAATAACAGTCAGCTATGATTCTGGACTGGTAATATTTTTGGTTTCTTTTTACTTTTCCCTGAGGCTGCTAAAGGATTTGTTTGCTCTTGAAGGATGTTTCAAAAACAGCCTCTAAAGCAGTTGTCTATCATTTCCTTCACTCTTTCCTCTGAGAATGCTCATTAAATTAAGCCCTTTAGTTAGTGTAAAGACATCTTGTAACTGGAAACAGTGAAGTCCAGTTTTAGGGCGGTCAATAACAGCTAGACACAACAAAGAATCATTAAACAAACAAAAAATGTCAGAACTGGAGGGAATACTAAAGATCATTTACTTCACTGGTTTACAATGTGAATTTCTTAACTATTGGAAGACTTCAAAGAAGCAATGGGCAGAAAGCAGGCTTCTTAAACTATTTTCAATATTTCAGAAAGTTTAAAATGTTGTACATTATCCATGAGAAATCTTCTCCAATTCCTTGCTTTTGCTTAGGATTAGATGAGTTTAGTTACATTAAATTCGGCACTAGTTACAGGGTTAGACCCAGAACTCTCACTTACAGTTGCTTTTAATAAATAAAAATGAGAAGCAGGTTTCTAATAATTAAAATTTAATAGGTAAAGACTTTCAAACCAATCAGTGGTGAGAACTTGGCAACAAATGGTCTGTTTTGTAGATAAGATCCAGAGAGGTGACTTGCACAGGAAGAAATAAATTAGTGCTGAAGGCTGTTTGCTGTCTCCCGTAGGTGAGACTTGGTGTGAGCAAGCTCGTCTTCTCCAATTGCTAACCTCTCAAAGGCTGGTGCCATTCACACCTGTCTGTGTGAAGACTGATCCCTGGAGATGTGCAATGCAGCTTTTCACACCAGTTTTGTTAACCTTGTACCTTTTAACCTTGTAACTCTTTTCAATGTAAGATGTAGTATTAATTTTAAATATTGAGAAAATAAAGCACTGTGTTTTCCAGATTGATTTGCATCTCATGAAAGCTTAAGGCTTTAAGCCAAATAATTAAAACTCTACCAAGAGAGATTCAATCGCCCACTAGGTGTTCACTTGGCTGAGTGGAATTTCTGCTAGACAGTCAATGACTAAGAGAAGGATGAGGTGTTTCTTTTATAATTTTTTTTTAACTTTGCAAAATAACACCGATTTATTTAGAGAGGAGCCAGAGAAATCATGTTATGAATATTTGTAGAGTTGGCTTCCTTTAGAAGAGATGCAACTGAATTGTGCAACAAGATTGAGCCTCCTCTGCCATGATCCTGTGGGTATGGTATAGTTCTCAAAGATATGCTTTATCAGTGTCTTAGGATAACCAAGTGTAGTGTCATAAAGACTAAGGAATATATTGAAGCCAGGTTTCAGTAAATTTTAAGTATCTAATATGTCTTTTAAGAATCAAATTTTATTTTCTGGGGTAGATAAAATGATATGTGTCACATGCCCCTTTTGTGATCTTAGGGTACAAAGTATACTTGCATATTCAATATTGGAAATTCAATGCTTTCAAACAGACGTCAGTTACAGTCTGTGAAACCACAAAATAAGCATTAAAATATGTCACCAAATCTCAGCATAAAAATGCATTTTATTTGCATTTAGATTTAGCTAAAACCACAGGGATGCAACACTAACAGTGTACTACATCATTACTCTCTCTAAACCTCTATTATGAGAGGTACATTGAGTCACATGCACCCATTCCAAAATTAGATCCTACCCAATAAAAAATTTCCTGATGACCTTGAAAAACAACTAATGGTTGGTCAATGTCTTACGACATGTAAACACTTCTCAGTGATAGAAGCATTGAGAATTCTATAGCTTTATTTGTATTTAGTTTTAAGTGACTCAAATGAAGACACTGAAGACTCACAACTAGCTATGCTGCAAAAAGAAAAATCCTCATAAAGTTTACAAGTGACTTTTTCTTCCTTTCTACCATTGTCTCAGAGTTGTTTTTTAATAAAAAAAATTTTTCATTCTCAGTGCTTACACACTGTTACTTTCAGATTCTTCCTCATCAACAGTTATTTAGTTAAGCTCCTATTTTAAAAACCAGCCCTACTGGCATATTGTGATTGCTGTTTATCTTGGGTTTCTCTGTATTTATATACAACAGGAAGGGATTATTGAGGAAACAGGGTTTGAAATTGTAAAACTATCCAGATAACCATCTTAGGAGAAGATTCTGTGGTTGACTGAACTAATGATGTTGACTTCACTGCATTCCCACTTTGTAGCAGCATGACTAGTTTGGGCCTGAAATGGCCTGGAGTGTGTAGTTGCTTCCCTTTGTCACCACTGAGCAAGGCTTGCTTGGATGTTACGGAATTAACAGAGGAATGCAATACATTTTGACTCTTCTTTTAAAAAAACTAGGAATAAAGATGATTAGTTTTTGTCACCAAAGCTTACTAACATTTAATACTCTGTGAAGGTTTCCTATGTGCCAGATTCTAAGCATTCTAATATTTTATTACTTAGTTCTCCTACTCCTAATGGTCTTGTAAGGTAGGCACCATGATAGTTCCCAGTTCTCAAGGAAGGCCAATTCTCAAGGGAGGCTAATTCTCAACTGGCCTAAAGTCAAAATAGCTACTTAGCTGTGAAGCCAGCTGTTGAATCCATGTGATCGTGAGCTAGAATCCAGGGTGATACCCCAGAATCTGATAGTTTTAAAGTTGCCTCTCCAGGTAATGATAATATGAAGTCAGGATTAAAAGCCACTGACTGGTCGGATTCTAGATCAATATGCCTCAATTAAATGTTTTCAGATGAACAAATAAATATATGCTAGGTGAAATGGAGAAAAACAAAACAAGGGTGGGGGTGGAGTGGGATGGGGGGGTAGGGTGGCCTTTTACATAGTCAGGGGTGGTCTTTCTGATAAGGTCATCTTGGAACAGAGGATGTCAGGGAGTGAACCATGGAACCTGAAACAACTCAACAATTTTCAGACTAAAGTAACAACATCGAGTACAAATGCCCTATATGGAGAGTTTGCTGGGATGCTGGAAAAACAAGGCTAGTCAGAGAAGAGAAAGTGACAGTAGAAGATGTCAGAGTGGTGGTGAGGAACTGATCACACTAAGTGGTGAAGGCCATGGTAAGGGAAGGCCACGGTCACCTCACTCTGTGTGAAATTAGAAAACATGGAAAATGACAGTATCTGCCTTCTGTTTTAACAGACTAGCCTGGTGCTGAGGATGAAATGTGTGGGAAACTGTGGAGGCAAGAAGACCAGTTGCGGGCCTGTGGTTGTAGTCTAGGTCAAAGAGGATGATAGCACAACCCAAATGATAACAGAGGAAGTGGATGGGAATAGTCAATTCTGGAAATATTCTAAAGCAGCAGCCATGATGATTTCAATGGATTGGATGTGGGAGGCAAAAGAAAGTGAGTAATGAAGGATGAATAGATGTACTATTTAGGTATTAGGGCTCAGTGAATTTCAGCAAATTCCCAGCAAATTCCTAGTTGGCACAGGCGTGACACGTTTGACTTGTGACTTAAGCAACATCTTCCATGGCGCACCAAAGGTACTAACGGTAGCACACATCTTCCAAATGACTCATTAAAACCCGCATTCTTCTGACATGGAACAGTGAATACAAGGCATTTCTTTTATTTCATTACCTGAAACTAGAAAGATAAAGGGTACAAGAAGAGCTCATTTTCTCAGTAACATCTGTACCAGAAGGAAATACTTTTCATACCAAAAAATATTTATAACTTCTTTCCTGTGGTAATTATGCTTCTAATAATTTTTAAATATGCAGATATTTGAGACTCGTCATTTTAATCATTAAAACAAAAAAGTGTCTCACTAAAAGTCAAAAGGTAGACTCTCTGCTCTATTTCTTTCATCTTCAGAACTTAACTCCTACATCCTGGATCACGTTTTTGCATTTTAAAATAACTGCAATTGATTACATAAATCATTCTCCTTAGGGTATCTAATAGAAAAATTCACCTCCTTAGGCTTGAGGTAAATAAAAGGTTTATATTGCCTAATGACATAATGTAATAACTTTTGTTATATACTAAGAGCAAAGTAACTTGCTGCATTTTTCTTTTTTTTTGAGTCTGAGTCTCACTGTCACTCAGGTTGGAGTGCAGTAGCCTGCTCAGGGGCACCACAGCCTCAACCAGCTAGGCTCAGGCAATCCTTCCACTTCAGCTTTCCTAGTAGCTGGAACCACAGGTGCGTGCCACCATGTCCAGCTAGTTTTTTAATTTATTGTAGAGACGGGGTCTCACCAAGTTGCCTAGGCTGGTCTCGAACCCTAGGCTCAGGCAAGCCTCTTGTATCAAGTCTCCCAAAGAGCTGGGATTACAGGTGTGAGCCACTGGTGCAGCTAATTTGTTGCATTTTTATGTGAAGTAAGTTTTGTTCAAAACCTGCAGCACCCCTTAGGTTAGTTTCTGAATTGTTTCAACACTTCTCTCTTTGGCTGTTGTCTTCCTGCCCTGTTTTAAAGGTGTCTTCCATTTTTACCCCATGATTGTAAATCATGTCAAATTCTTTTTGGATACACTGTATGAGTAATATATGAATGTCGGTGAGCTGACTTTTAAATGCTTTGTAGTTTTCATCGTAACCTCCATTTAACTTTTGGTCATTAGGCAGAAATAATTATCAATAATTCCAAAATTTAGGGATAAGTTTATTATTCTAGATCCTTAACTAATGGGGAATAAGCACATAGGGTCTCCTATACAAAAATAAAACTACAGCGATGCCCCTCTGCTGCAAGCTATGTTTTCTCTTGACTCCACTGGTTAGTAATTTTGATTTCCAAAGAACTTACGTTCCCTGTAGTGCTATGAAAGACTTGAATTAACTATATATGTATGCATTAACTGTTATACAAGCTTGGGACAGAAAGTCACTTATGAGGTAGCTACACTTGGCAAGATATTTTAAATTCCAGCAGGATTTTGTCTTCTAGTGGAGGACAAAAGTCTGCTGAGGAATAGAATTTATATAGTGACAAATGAACTTTTACCTAGAAGTTTCTATTTAAAAGAAAAACCATTTTGAAGACACAGAAAAATAAAAAAGAAGCTTCAGGTTTGTACATTAAAAAGTACTTGTTTAGAAAATGCACAAACATTTGAAGACAGGAAGGTTAAGACACAAGTTCCAAGTCTTAAATATGATCTAAACAAATAGATGAAATAAAAGAAACTTTCACTCAAGTTGAAAACAGCTCTCTTTGGCAGTTGTAGACTAGATTATCAGGCAAATTCCAACAAAGTGTCTGACAAAGCACAGAATAAAAGTCAGTGTATAAACACACACACATATACATATACACCTACACATATTAAACCCATGCGACTGTGACTGAACTATCCATGTTTCACCAATTTGCACATCCGATGGATAGCTCCCAGATACACTGATACATTATCCTTACCACTGTAACCCTTATTAACCAAACACAGTCCTGAATGGAAGGGACATTTATCTCCATGTAAGATGATCACCCCTAGTTGATCCAACTTCATAACAGCTTAAATCACAACACTGCAGGAAAAATAATACATAGTACCACTGATTAATTTCCTGAGTGCCAAGATATGATATCACATACCTGACAATATGGGCGAGTTCCTGCTTAGTGAGTTCTGATACTACTCCTAAGCACCAGAGGGAAAAGACATCATTATGCCCAGATTTTACTAGCTGAGTAGGTCCTTTTTTTCCTGGAACCAGTAAGACTGACAATATCCAGAGATCCTGAGAGGCGAGCAAAGGAAGATATATTTTCATTTCCCCTAAAATAATGTTCTAGAACTTTAATATGACTCATTAGAGCCTTCGCAGTCTAAATTTTCTAATAAAAAGCATCACAGAAGGTATTCTCCTCTCTTACATTAACATTCTTTCCACAATGACTTCTTCAAAGCATGAAAAAATATGTCAAAACAACGATGTCAAGGCAGAGTTCTAATTTGCATTAGGAAAGTCTATACAGGTCTCCAAAATTCTGACACCCGAAAACCTCCAGAGAATATAGTGAGACCAGGTCTTAGGGTCTCCAAATTTACTTAAAAGGGAAATAACACCAGACAGAATACAGGCTAAAATAGTAAGCAAAACATAACATTATGAATAACTATAAAGAAAGAAACCATACATGTCAAGGACATATTTTTGTAAAAATGTAAAATACCAATGTTGGCACAAGAAATAGAACACTTAGACAAAAAGCCACAACAGAAATAGAAAGTAAAATAATTAGAGAAGTACACATTGGAAAGTTATTTATGCTGGTTAATTACAATTTAAAATTACTTATGCTGATTATGTGCACTGATATGAAAGACATAAAGTTCACTACATGAAGAGACAAAAGAAAGTTACAGAACTATATTTATAACATAATGGTATTTAAAAAATACACACACACATACATACACATGCTCACATGTTCTTAGGGCAAGCAATACACTGGAAACTTACGCACCAAACTGTTAGAAGTGGTTTAATTGGGGTGCTAGCTAGGGCAGGAATTTGTTCAACTTTGTATACCCTATGCGCTGTTTCAAATGCTTGCTAGTATATATTTTATAAATTAAAACACATCTGGCTACAAACAAAGATTGATGAAATATAAGGTCAGAATTTAAAACATTAAAAATAATCAGAAAAATTCACCCTTTTGTCAGATACCAAGAAAAGTTTCCAGAAAGTAGAGAGGAAGACTGGCTGGATTAAAAGTCACAAGTAATACCGAATTAATGCTGTGACTTTTGAACCAGGACTGCACAGTCGGCTTGGAAGTCAGCAGGGAAGACTGTGGCCCATTCCTGTGACCTACAAGTGGTGAACACACAGGCTCTCCACCAATTGGAAACCTGGGTAGCCAGAATCCTACTAGGCGATGACCACTTCTTAGGCAGACAGAAAAATATTCAGCTGCTTCTATTCCGTCAGCACCAGGCTTTCTATGTTCACCCAGAAACAAATCCCAGTGTAAAGCATGACTGGGGTAAAAAGAAACGAGGAATGACACTTGAGTCCTGGCATGACGAGCTCCCTCAAATAAAACAGAATTAATTGAAGGTGGCCACAAAAGGGCCTGTAAAGAGTGCATTTTTCATTACTTCATCTAGGTAGAGAAGAAATGACTGCGTTGGATTTTCTAAAATGTTCATTCTCTTCCTCATCCAGAACAATGCAGCAGGGGCAACCAGACAATCCAATAGTGTTTAAAAAACAAATGCCATAGAAAACGGAAACTGAGGCATAGCTGTATAGAAACGACTTTCTTACATTTATGCAATTTTGAATCTGGCAGGAAGATGCTTATCAGTATTCATATAAAGGGAACAGGGATCAAATCCGTGTACAATTACTGTTTAGTTGTTGCTTGAGAAATGAAATTCTCCTAGAGTTCTGGGATCCTGACTGGCATAAGGCATACACATAGCTCAAAAGTAAAAAAAAAAAAAAAGACAAGGAGAAAAGACCACAATAAACCAAAAGAAACCTTGACATTGTAGGGGCTTTTCTAAAACAAAAGATAAGAAGGGAGATGACCTATCCTTGTGAAGATTCACAGGATGAGTCTACCTTCATCAACATGGAGATCTCACAGGTTCACAGTGTGAGCCCACAGCACCATCTGACCCTCACTTTACCAGACTGGGTGCTTCCTAAAGGCAGAAAACATGTCTACCTCACCCTTGTATCCCTAGAACATCATCAATACTGAAATACATCTGTTCAACTGAAGGGTTTACACATTTTTTACCAAAAATGTTTTGAACCAAGAGTCTACATCCCTAAAACAATAGCATTCATTTCGTTCATTGCCTCAAACAAGCTAAGTTGGTGATGGGGGACAGTATTAGTTGTGTGCAGAGATGTGTTAATGTACCCAGGAACAAAAATGTATGGTTATTATGAGCAGAAGAAATCAGTTACCCTTTCTGCCAGTAAGATGTTTATATAAAATAAGCCTTTGCTAGTACGTAAAAACACATTAACTTCTCTTATAACCTCCTTCCAAAGTTACTTCAAATACGTAAGGCAAGGGCTCATTTGCAGAAAACCCCAGGTTAGCTTTGTTCCAGAATCCCAGAGTGATTTTACAGCCTTTGAATAGAGGCTACCTGAATATAAGCACTGACTCTAGCTGTGTGAACTTAGTTAAGTCAGCTTGCCAATAAAGCTTTCAGATTTCAGAAAAATGGGTGGTTATGAAGTTCAAATACATGTGACAGCCCTATGTTACCACACCTGCTTTGGCTTTTGCCTCCAATCATTCCTCAGCTCAGTATTGGGAAAATAAATGAAACAGTTGAAGTATGTGCAATTATTTATTCTTCATTAATATTGAATTAGGCAGATCTATATCTCTCCATCTTTACCAAATAATGTACACAAATCTACACATAGATATAAATATGTAGGAATATTTTTATACAATTGAATAGTCATGATTTTAAATTTGACAAATATTGTCAGGTAAAAAGCAGACTATTATACTAAGTTAACATCTCATTCAATTAGTTAGAACTTGTAATACAGGTACATGTTACATGAGATTATTAAAAAAGGATAACATTAAGTTACCAACGTGATAAATTAGTTTGAAGTGGGATGGAGTGACTTCTAATGTCCTGGAGAGAAACAAGCAATCAAAGAACATAATTCAGGTCTAAAGAAAGGTATTTACCTTAAAATGGTCAATATCAGAACCCAAGCAAAGCAATTTTGACACTTCTACTTAAAGTAAACCACTCTTTTAATACATTTTAGCATGCTCAAATAATTCTCTGTTGTACTTGTTTAAGCAGATCTCTCTGTATAAAAACCAAATCAAACCAGTAGGTGTTATTCACCTTGCACCCAGTAAACGCCAAGAGATTTTAGGTAAGGACATTTTCTAATCCCATACCCATGCTAACACCATCAACATTACTGATGTGCAAATTAGGGCATGAAAAGCCCAGTCAGGGATCATGTGTGATGGGGAATTGGTGGCAGATACATGACAAAAATAAACAGGCAAAGTGAGGTTTAGTGTAGGGTAACAAAACAGCTTCACTAAAAGGACTGCAAAGAGTAAATAAAAACAGTCCTTTATTCTATGTTTCTTTTATACACCTGAAAGTCATCGTGCTGATTATTTTGAGTAACAGGAACATTTTCAGCATACTTACAAGAAGGCATTATTTTAATGTTTATTTGTCAAAAAAAAAGAAAAGAAAACCCCTAAAATGGTGGTTAAAATGGAACTGTAAATGGTATTTCAAAAATTGTTAAGTCTCTATGTGTTTTATAACAATCTCATAGAAAATGGTAACATTTAACAAAATTACAATATTTTATGTACACTAAATTGAATGGCAATATTAGATAACATCCTCTGCAACTGTGGTGTCAGAAATCTGATAGCAAATTTGCCGCTCTGTTCCATTTGTGACATTGTATGACCTGATGAAGCATTCCAACCATGGATATACATCTACAAATCAAAAAGAAAATGCTATTTAACCATTAAAACTAAAAAAATAACTCAAATGGCTACGCATAATGTTGAGCTAGAACAATTAACCCTTAATTTAACTTGAAAAGTAAATAAATGACCTTAACAAACTCAAAATTATTCTCTTCCCCAAATGCATACTGGATTCACGTAATTGCTTTGCAGCAATTGTGACTAATTTGAAATTTTTCCTAACAGACAAAAGTGATTGCATCTGGGGTTTCAAAATGTTTGATAGTAAAGGTAGTATGCTATCTCATCCTCAATTTTTATTCCTTTTGTTCTGCTGGTTGCTTACTGACTTCCCCAGGTTTTTTTTGCGACTGACTGGAAAGAAATAGAACCTGAACTTCAAATCAGCCCAAACCCTGACACCCATCAGTCAAAACTCCCATTACATAGTAGGTACTATGTCCAGGCAATGCCGGCAGCTACAGATGCCATTTTCAAGCTTTGGTTGTGACCACAGTAAATCTGTTTATAACTTCTGGAAAGACTTGTTTGTCTCTCAAGTTCGAATATAAAAGGTATTTAATGTAGTACTCAACGTCAGCAAGGGTGACGTGAGACACACACTCTTCTACACTGCCAGTAAAACTATAAACAAGTAAAATATTTTTGAGAAGCAATCTGGCAGGATATATCAAGAAGCCTAGCAAGCTCATGCTGTTTGATATAAAGATGTACTTCCAGAAATCCATCCAAAAAGAACCAAACAGTCAATACAAAGTAAAACTGACAACAAATAAAGGTATTCAAGTTGAACTGTGACAGATCAACAAAATCATTTGGAACTATTATGACATACAAAGACTGATGAGGAGGAGGCAAAGCCTGATGAAAAATAAACTACAAAAGTTAGACCAAGAACAGCTAAATCTGCAGCTGATCAATTTCTTATTGATAAAAAATTGTTTAAAAAAATCAAATTGTCTTAATATGATTTAGATCTGCAGGTTTCAACATAAAGGCAGAAGATCATCAGTACAAATTGACCTGAAGAATATCTGGTTGATTAATAAAATGTTTATTTAGAAAACAAAGCTCATTAAAAATTAAACTAGTTAGCGTTGAATAAAAATTTATCAACAAATTAAAATGGGTAATTCAAGTGTTAAGAAAATGTTTATTGCCAAAATTTCATCCCTTTTGGTCTAATTGCAACCAAATGTTTGTGTGCATGACAACATCAAAAGTGTTTGTGATCAAAGCTGCCTCCCCTTTCCCATATTTCAAAATATTTTTAAAAAAAACACTTTCACTGCAGAAATTATGATTCATACCTATTTTCTACCTGCTACTGTCTACATCAAAAGGTGGATCACACAGTAATCACTCACTACTCAGTAATTCATTTGGATTCAAAGCTTTCAGACTTCTAAAAGTCCACAGATTAGATATATGTGAGGTGCTATTTCAAGTAAAAGAAAGAGTCTGATGTTTGAAATATTAGTGCTTACCAATTTTTACTCCTGGAGGACAAAGTATATCCATGATCATCTCTAGAGTTTTCTGAAGGTCATCATCAGTTAGAATTTCTGATGCTGGAATCTGGAAGAATTTTTTCTTAAAAAAAAAATTACATGTTCGAAGTAAAAATGAAATTATATTAATACTTTTTAAATGTTATCATTAACAAAAATATTTCAATATTGTCTAATTTAAAATAATCTAGATGATTTCATTTTATCAAGACTGTGGACTTCATAAATTGCTTTGACTTAATAATGATATAATGATGGCTAAAAACAGTGAGGCTAATTGTTCTTTGTGGACAGAAAAACAAAACTTGTTTTATGTTTAAAGGAATATAACATATAGTACAATTTTACTTATTTATTTTTTCCTCTACTAGATTATAAGTTTCAGGAAAGAAGGAATTTTTCTTGCTTTGTTAATTGTATCCCCATCGCACAGAATAGTATGTGGTATACAGTAAGTGCTCCTTATGTACTTATATAGGCAGGAAAAAAGTTATCCTCTCAACCTTACCTCAGTTTTCTTTTCCAATGTGTGTAGTAAGAAATGTAAACTTACCTTACCCTAAGAGAGGTCTGCCTTTGTCCCTAGCTTCTTGTGGGAGGTAATCTCTAAGTCCTTAGGATGTCACACTTAATAGAATTTTTGTGTGTGTGGGGGGGGGTTGGGTTACTCTGGATACCCTAACACAATGTGATTTAGGGAGTTTGGAGCTGGTGCTTGACCTCATGGAGGGATGAAGTCTGAGATCAGCCCCATGGGCAATAAAGCTCCTGACATCAAGGCTTGACTGAGCTTCCCCAGTTGGCAATATTTCATGTATGTTGTTACATGTGTTGTAGAGAAAGCAACACAGTTCACAGCTCCACGAGGAGAGGACCTTATGCTCTGTGTGTAGAACTTTCCGCTCCATGTGTGGAATTTTCCTGGACTCTGCTCTATCCACCTCTTTCCTTCAATGATTTTAATCTATAGCCTTTAGCTGCAATAAGCTGTAACCAGCAGTGTAACAGCTTTTCATGAGTTCTGTTAGTCTTTCTTGTGAGTTATTAAAACTAAGGGTAGTCTTGTGAACTTCTGAAGTTGCAATTGGTATCAGAAGTAAGGGTGGTCTTCTGGACAGCCTCAAAGCTCCACACAATAATGTCTATCTCCCTACCAAAGTATCTTCATTTCCTCTAATATAAAATGTAAAGACTTTACAAAGCACAGTGAAGCATGGACTATAAATAATGCCTACATAGTGTGGTCATATCTTTGTTTTTCAGCTCTGGAGTAGACCTTCTATATGATACAAAGAATGACTCTCCAAATTTCTGTTCAGTTTTTCATTATTCAAATATTTTAAAGTGCCAAATGAAAAAAAAGATACATAAACAGATAATTTAAGATTTATGTGTCCCTGTTTTGTTTGTACTTTAAAGGTTGCCTTAAACCCTTTTATGAATAAAGTAGGTGTGAATAAATGTATTAAAATGAAAAAATATTACTTTTTAGTTAAAAATATCTTTACTAGAGCTGTGTTACTTACAGAATCCACAAGATAAGCTTCTAATACTCCTGTTCCATCATCAAGAGTAAATGTCATAACAAATGTATATTGGAGGGGTACAATACCCAGCACTAGAGAAGAAAAAGAAGATCATACCCCATGAATCTGCTATTCCTTATTATCAAGGTAAAGTTAAAGTTGTTTTATGATAGTAGTGCCTGTATCTTTTGTTTACTAAAATAATTCAAGAGATAAAGAAAAACTTGACACTATCGTTAGGTAGATAGGGCTAGAATTGAATTAAAGGACACCAAGCTAGTGTCTGCTGCAGAACCAACTGCTTACTTGGTGTGTTGTATAGGGGAGACCCCCATGCATGGTCAAGAAGTCTCCTGTATAATTGTTAATGGGTGGAAGCAGAGAGAAAAAGAGTCTGTGTTTTTACCTCCACAAATAACCTGTAATTAAGCTCATCAGCAGGTTCTTTTGGAATAGTTTATTATTCCTACGTAGGGAACTGTCTTATGATATAAACAGCTGAATTTTTAAAAATTAAATATTAATACACTATATCTTTGAAATGAGTTGATAACTTGATAGAAACCATAAAAAGTGATTCATGAACCGCAACTCATTGCATGTTAGTCTTATAAAAGAAAATAAAAATACAAGAATGTACTAAAAAATAGCAGGCAGTTAAATATTTTTTAACATGCCTCTCTCCTTTGTATTTTAAACATAGGGGATTACTCTTATTTTTAAAGAGAGGCCATCTGTTTGAATGGACAAGAATGTCAGAATCTGGGATGTCATGATTTGGTAAGATGAGGAATAAAGAAAATATTAAAGATATTCAATTACATTAGAATTTGTAAGATAAGATAAATATCTTTGTGCTAGAAGTAGAAAACACTCAGTGTATTTATAGAATGTTATATTAGCTTTCATTCATGGGTCCCATATTTGAACAGTAGGACTAATTAAAGGGGCAAGTGAGAAATATAAATTAGGAATACAGATAAGAATTAGGGCATACAACAGGCATTAATACAGAGAAACTAATTTTTAGAATTCAAAAGATCCTTGGAAAAATTAACTTAACACCTATCCTGAGAAAGATGAACTTAACACGTACCCTGAAGAATCACACAAACAAAACAATTCATTGAGAATAGGATGAAAACACCAAGCTTGATATCAAGAAGTTCATGTGAAAGTTACCTAGGATTTCCGTGAACCACAAAATAACACAAACTAGCATTATCATATAAATTAAAAGAAGAGAGAAACCACAACCAAGTATACAAATCAATATCTACACAATGAAATTTCAGACTAGTAGAAGTGGGGTGTCCAGTTTTAGGCAAATAATCATTTTCACTATATTCTGAGTTGGTCAAACTACACCTGCAGCAGAATGTCAGTTCTGAAGGCTAAACTTTGAGAACATTGGTAACCCAGAATGTTTACTGAAGAGGAGAAACAAAATAGCAAGGGTTGTGGAAAAGTACAAAGAAGTGAGGGTGCTGCTTGAAGATAACAAGATTCAAGGACATCTTCAAATGTACAGTCTGTTGTTCATCTTTAGAAGAGGGAATAGGCATACTCTGAGTAATTTTAGTAGACAGAACTTACCCCATGTTAAAGGCATAGCTAGGCAGATTCTCCTTCAATTTTATGAACTGCTATATATTAAGGGGTCATACTGCCTTACAGTGTAATGAATACCCTGGCACTGAAAGAGTTGTAAACAAAGGCTGGATGACCACAGTTAAGAATGCGATATAAGGATTTTTTTTTTTTTGAGTTGGCGTCTCACTCTGTCGCCCAGACTGGAGTGCGGTGGCCGCTTCCGGCCACCGCAGCCTCGACCTGCTGGGCTCCGGCGATCCTTCCATCTCAGCCTTCCGAGTAGCCGGAACTACAGGCGTGTGCTACCACGCCCGGCTGATTTTTTTGATTTATTGTAGAGATGAGGTTTCACCTGCCCAGGCGGGTCTCGAACCCGCGGACTCAGGCAATCCACTCACCTCAGCCTCCCAAGGCGCGGGATTACAGGCTGAGCCACCGAGCCC
>CAUYQG010079764.1:0-37398 GCA_963574415.1 Tarsius wallacei
GAGAGAGACAAAAACTGAAACAGATAAAAACAATAGACCACAGCTACAAACTGACCAACTCCCATACAAAAAAAACTAAAACATACAATGATGCTAACATACAAGCTAACCAATCTCCTTATTGGTGTGCTATTCCTCTATACAAATATATTGTTTACAGAGAGAAGAAAATTTAAAAAAAGAAAGAAAAAAGGGGGACAAAACAAAAGGAATAGAATCAAGTCAGTAAACTAATGGAACCAATCAAGCACACTCTGAGACTTCGTTTAAGTCCAACGTCCTCTCAGCTCTGATTTCTAGATGTTTTTTCAGGCTGGTAAATTTGTTCACAGGGTCAGTTTCCCCTTTCAGTGTTGTTACCTTGAGTCGCCAGCAGGTGGTGATATCTCATGGCTCCAGATGGTCTTTATCTCAGCTGCTTGCCCCACAGGGGTGGGAGCCGGAAAGAAGTCAGAAATGGGAGCCGTGGCCCCAAGGCAAACGGGAGAAGACCCACGGCCTGGCAGGACGTCATGGTGGCAGTAGTGGTGGCAGCAATCTCAGCAGATCCTGCCTGCAGGGGTTCCAAGGTCCAAAGGTGTGGACCACCTCAGACACGGGGGATGCGATGGGCAACGATGGGGGTGGTGGCAGTGGTGGCTGCGGCTGCCCTGGTCGCTGCGATGTAGAGCTTGCAGGGGTTTCAAGGCCTGGAGGCATGGATCGCCTCAGGCACAGGCCATGCAATATGCAATGGTGGTGGCAGTGGCGGCGGCGGCGGCTGCCCAGACCGCTGTGATCGACAGTCGCATTCTTATACACCAATAACAAACAGGCAGAGAACAAAATAAAAAGCACAAACCCATTCACAATGCAAAAAAAAAAAAAAAAGAAATACCACAGCATCTTCCTAACCAGAGATGTGAAAGACCTTTACAGCAAAAACTACAAAACACTGCTCAAAGAAATCAAAGATGACACAGAAAAATGGAAAAATATTCCATGCTCAAGGATTGGAAGAATTAATATTGTTAAAATGTCCACCCCACCCAAGGCAATCTACAGATTTAATGCAATACCCATTAAATTACCAACATCATTCTTCTTAGACCTGGAAACGACAATACACACATTCATATGGAAATAAACCACCACAAATAGCCAAAATAATACTCAGTGAAAGAAACAAAGTGGGCGGTATTACACTTCCAGACTTTAAACTTTATTATAAAGCTACAATAATCAAAACAGCCTAGTATTGGTACAAGAACAGGCATATAGACCAATGGAACAAGAGAGAGATTCTGTAAGCAAAACCTCAATTTCTCAACTCATCTGTGACAAAACCTCCACTAACAACCACTGGGGAGAGGAGAACTTATTCAGTAAATGGTGCTGGGAAAATTGGCTGACCACATGCAGAAGATTAAAACAAGACCCTTACCTATCACCATTCACAAAAATCAACTCGAAATGGATCAAAGACCTAAACATAAAACATCAAATTATAAGAAGCTTAGAAAATGCAGGAGACATCCTTATGGAAATTGGAAATGGCAACTAACTCCTGATTAAAGCCCCAAATCCCCATGCCATAAGAGATAAGATAGACAAGCGGGGCCTCATCAAACTGAAAAGCTTCTGCAAAGCAAAATAAATCATCAAAAGAGCAGGAGATAGCCCAAAGAATGGGAAAAAATATTTGCCAAATGTAAATCTGAAAAGGCCTAACATCCAGGATCTACAAGGAACTCAAATGTGCCAAAAGGAAAAAAACAAACAGCCCTATTAAAAAGTAGGCAAAAGATATGAATAGACACTTCTCAAAAGAAGACATATAAGCAGCCAACAGATACATGAAAAAATGCTCAGCCTCACTAATCATCAAAGAAATCGAATTAAAACTACACTGAGATACTAACTTCAGTCAGGATGGCCATCATCAATAACTCAAAAAAACAACAGATGCTGGGGAGGATGCAGGGAAAAGGGGACACTTCTCTATTGCTGGTGGGAGTGTAAACTAGTACAACCTCTGTGGTAAACAGTATGGCAATTTCTAAAAGATCTAAAAACTGACCTTCCATATAACCCAGCAATCCTCCTTCTGGGAGTATACCTGGAGGAACTCAAATCACTCTATGAAAAAGATACCCGTACACACATGTTTATCACAGTATTATTCACAATAGCAAAAACATGGAACCAACCATGCAGCCCATCGAAAGTAGACTGAAATAAAAAAGTATATATATACATGACAGAATATTACACAGTCATAAAGAAGGACAACATTATGAACTTCACAGCAACTTGGATGGATTTGGAGTCCATAATACTCAGTGATCTATCACAGAAACAAAGAACTGAATACCACATGTTCTCACTCATAAGCAGACTCTGAACAATTACCATAATACTGTAAGGGATTAGCAGTCATGCGAAAGCGCCGGGGGTGAGGGGCATGCTTAATCAGTAAGCATACTTTATCTCAAACCTGACGAAGTGGAGACCAAAATGGGCCCAGACTTTACCTGTAGAATGACCATTTGTATCAATGGTCAATATCAAAATCAATCCTGAATTGCACCCTACATCTTTAAAATAAAATAAAAATATAACCATTAAGTTCAATTCTGTCCTATAGTTAAAGAATAAACATCACTGCAAAAAAAAAATTGGTTATTTTATTATTATTGCAATATTTTACTCCAAGAAACATCAGGTTCTTCATTTTTATTCTGTAAGAGTAAATAAACACTTACCCTGGGGAAAGTAAATGAATAGCCACAAGTTCAGCCCAACAAGCAAATCTGTTGGGTACAGGAAAGCCCAAAACGTTGACAAAGCCTCCAGGGCAGTAACAGTTGTTAAGAACTTTCAAAGCAAATAAAACTCCTAAAAGGGAATAAAGAGCATGTAAATATCAACAATCAAAATGTGGAGAGTCAACATTTACAAAGAAAACTAATTAAAAGTAAAAATGATTATTTAGTCACATTCAACTTTTTACTTTAAAGCATATTCTCTTTCTTATAACCCAGCATTCAGTAAAAAGACAATGTTACAGGCAATCATTCCTTTGACGGTCTTAACATGGAAGTTCATACTGACTTTGTATGCTACTAAGTATGTAACACATAAAATAGAAATACCATACTAGCAATGGTACTAAATGCCACTGAACGGCACACTTTAAAATAGTTAATTTTATGCTACGTGCATTTCAATTCAACAAAAAATACCAGTAATATGCATGTCTTTTCTAATATCTAAGGATGGTCTTAACATGGAAGTTCATACTGACTTGTATGCTACTAAGTATGTAACACATAAAATAGAAATACCATACTAGCAATGGTACTAAATGCCACTGAATGGCACACTTTAAAATAGTTAATTTTATGCTATGTGAATTTCAATTCAACAAAAAATACCAGTAATATGCATGTCTTTTCTAACATCTAAAGAAATGCACATGGAAGGCAGGGCAGATAGATATTCTTTCTTCTCCCACAATTTGATGCATAGGAATGTATCATGGAAGGAAGCGGAAGGATGGCCGGGGAATCAGAGGGAAGGATTAGATTTCCTTGTTTCAGACCATTTGCCTCTTCCCTTTCAAATTCTAATATTTAGAACACCTCATTTAAATCCTGATGGGAATTTCAATCCCATGAAATATCTGTTTAAAAAAAAATCTAGTGAGGAGGAAAGGTAAGAGACAATGTATCATAGTTAATATCATGCTGGGTTCAAATCCCAGCTCTGCTATTTAGGAGCTGTGTAACCTTGAGCTAGCAATCATGCGTCTCTGTGTCTTAGCTTTCTCATCTATAAAATCAAGACAATGCCATCTCCCTCAGGATCTGCTGCATGAGTTCAACAGGATGAGTTATGCAGAGTAAACTATCCTGGTTTCTCAAACGTGGCAAGCATGCCACGGCAAGGTGTGGCGTATTAATTTTAATGAAGTTACTGAGGGGTATGTGCAAGTCAGTCCTTCAGGTGGCCTTGGACCTACCAGTTCTCCCCTCTTCTCAGTTGTACTTCTCAAGAATAACTGTGGAATGTGCTAGAAATGCAACAACCTGATATAAAGAGAGAGTTGCCCGCAACAGCTCAGTCCACTCCTACAACAGATGTCCTTCAAAAAATCACTTTGTCCTGTGATTCAAGTGATCCTCAGGTTTGTAACTGGCTGCCAAAAGGGACCCTCATCCTGCAGTACCAGTAGGGCATGCACAGCCAAGATTCCTTCTACCCTGGTGGCTTTCTGAGCCTTGAAGAACAAACTCACAATGAATCCTAGCCTCCTATTGTCCCTTGCCGCCTACCTGTAATAAATCTGCTTCACATAACTAGTTGCAGTTGAGTGTGTTCTGTCTCACCACATGCAGACGAGTTAGTAACTAGTGCACAGTGAATCTGTTCCACAGGCACATTCATCTTTTTTGAGAACTCCCTATTACAAACACACCTGTGGGTTGCTCTGTGGCCCTACCATGACAGTGCTGGTGTTTGTTTCCAGCACTACATCTCCTACAAAACCATCTACTAGCAGGTCCTAGTCCAGACTGTCCAAGAGTGGATGATGTGGCATAATGTGAAATAGCAAAAAGTAGTTTCTGCTAGGCTCTAATCAGTCTCCTTTTCAACACACAAACCCCAGCAGACCTTAGCCACTCAGAATTTAGTCCCCTCACCAACTGGGAACACTTCATAAAATGATAGCATTCACACCTCCCTCACTGATTTTATGCATGCTGCCTCAGAAATTAGTCTGCCTTACCTGAGAAACCTACAGCACAGCTCCTTCTAAAGTCAGGTTCATCCATGAATTCGGCAACAGCAAACTGCAAGAGCAGGTATACCACTCCAGTGAGTAGGGAAAATGTGGAGATAACGTAGGCAAACCATCTACTTCCCAGTCTTCTTTCCAGATTTATTCCTTTCCAGAGCATGGATGCCATATTGAAATACAAATGCCAATCATCAGCATGGTGAAGAGGAGAAAGCAGTAAACGCTGCCAGTCTCTTTGCTGGTAACACTTCTCCACGCTAAGGCAGGAGCTAATCAATGGCTTCAGAGGATTCAAGAAGAACCAGATGTTGAGAGCCAAAGTTGCTAGGGTGACAGGTGGAATATTGTTGATCCCAACATGGAAGATTTGGGAAAGGAGCAGAAGAAGCCCAGTATTAATCCCTCTTGACCTCCTCTGCATGGTTAGATACCAGGAAAACAGTGATGGGACAATGTGGTCAAGTTTTAGTTATCTGAAAAGGTATTCAGACAGCTGAACCTAAAACATAAAATATACGTGAAAACCCATCAATTAAGAATTAGGACACTGAAAAGACATATTCACTTAAAGATGAACTCACATGAAATATACACTAGTTTCCATTCTAACAGAAATACTTATGTTCAATGTCTTCCAGGGTAACATCTAGGATGCTGGCTGACATCCTTCATTTCATATTCTACAATAGAAATTTTATGCCAAATTCCAGAGAAACAGTTATGAACAAGTATGTTTTCTCTGACAAATATGTCATGGTGCTATAACTTGTCTTCCTTAAAAACAAATTTGTAACTATCGAAACCTACAAAGATAGTAAGTATTAAATAATGATTTTTACTCAGAATCCTAGCCAGGAATCTTTACCCCCTCCATTTTTCATAATATTTTATTTTGATATATTAGGAATATTTGATTTGATACATATAAGCTCTGTCACCCAGGCTGGAGTATACTGCAAAGTGTTTATACATCAACAAGCAAGTTTTAAGGCACAAGCATACATTAGCGTCTATCCCAATTTAAAGATTGCCAGACATCAATGGCCTGAAAGCTTTATTTCCACTGCAGCTTTTCAAGTTACCTAATATGTCCCAAATCTTGGCTTGAAATAGTGCTTGTTTTTAAGAAGCTCACTTTCCACTTAGAAGTAAACCAACAACTCCCACACGACGTTCTAAACATAGTGAGAGGGAATCCAGAGCACACGATTCAGCTGAGTTGGTGATATGACTACGGTCTTAAAGGGTGGATTGGAGTTAGTGTCAAGGAGGAATTCCATAGCTCAACCGTCTACTTCTCCACTCCCCCAAACTGGGCTGGCATTGTAAAGTGCTTTGGCTGATGATGCAGAAGAAGGGATAATACATGAGGCTCTGAGCCCAGACTTAAGGTGATTTGCAGGCTTCTCTCTTTAAAACCCTCTCAAGTAGCCAAATGGCCAAGTCTGGGCTAGATTGCTGGGCCAGACTCCAGTCACCCTAATGGTTCTGACCACCAGGCAGATACCACCCAAGAAGCAAAGCTGTCTAGCTGACCACAGATATATCTGTGAGTCCAGCTGAGCACAGCCTAATTTGTTGACCTACTAACCAATGGGCTAAATAAAAGACACTTGTTTTACTTCACCAAGCTCTGAAGTGGTTTGTTATGCAGCAATTACTAATACAGAAGACATCTGCCTTGGGGAGTGCTACAGTTTAGGTGTTTGTCCCTCCAAACCTCATGATGAAATCTGATCCCCAATGTTGAAAATGATGCCTAATGGGAGGTGTTGGGGACACAGGGATAGATCCCTCATAAATAGATACAGCAGAGGTGAATGAGTTCTCACTCATATTAGTTCCCAAGAGTGCTGGTTGTTAAAAGACCCCAGACCCTCCCTCCCATCTCTCTTGCTTCTCTGGCTATGCGGTCTCTGCAACCGCTCGTTCCCCTTCACCTTCCATCATGAGTGTTAAGTAGCCTGAGGCCCTCACCAGATGCCCTTGAACCTTCCAGCCAGGAAAAAGACCTGTGAACCAAATACAACTCTTGCCTTTCTTCTCCCCCTGCCCCCCTCCCCCCCCCCAGAGACAGAGTCTCTCTCTCTGTCACCCAGGCTGAAGTTCAGTGGTGTGATCAAAGTTCAACTGCAACCTCGAATTCCTGGGTTCAAACAATCCTCCCACCCAAGACTTCCAAGTGGCTAGAACTATACACACACACCACCATGCCTAGCTAATTTTTTTTTTTTTTTTTTGTAGAGACAGGATCTTGCTATGTTGCCCAACCTGGTCTCAAACTCCTGGCTAGATTGCTGGATTCTCTTGCTTTGGCCTCCCAGAGCACTGGGATTACAGGTGCGAGGCACCGTGCCAGTCATCTCTTTTCTTTATACATTACCCAGCCTCCAATATTTCTTTATAGCAATGCTAAACAAACTAATACATGGAAGGAGTAGCTTACACTCATGGGAAGAAGCTTGTAATGAAAGAGAGGCAGACAGAGACATTGACTAAAAGATGCAAGAGCTAAATAAAAAGAATCAAGTGCTTGGAGGGGCAAGTCTTTTCCTCGTAACAGAAAGAATAAAAAATCAGGTGCAGATATGGTTAAATAGGCAGATTAGGGGACAGGATATTGAAAACAAGTTCTCATCTAATGGTTTCTCTACGGAGATTTCTTGGCTCCCAGCCAGACAGGTAACTCACTCTGATACCCTAATGATTCTAACTGGGACTACATACTGCACAATGCATGGGCTTCAGTCAGAAAAAGAGCAGGATTCTCCTACCTACTAGCTCTGTGACCCAAGGCAAATCACTTAAACTTTCTGAAATTCAATCTTCACTTTAAATTAGGAATGGTAGTGCCACATCCCTAGGATTACTGTAATATGCTTGGAACAAAAGAGATTTTGAATAAATGGCAGCTACTATTTTCATTTCTATAAGGTATTCTCATGTGAAAACTAATTCTTTACAAATGGTAGCATCCTAAAAGGCTCAAATGTACTTCCTATCCTCCATATAGATTATCAACATCACACCAAAGCAATGCCCAGAAAAAAATACGCATATATGTGTGTGTATATATACACATGTACATATCTAAACAGCCATATGCACATAAGGGAACACACATATACACATAACCCCATTATTAGCACAACCCAAGTTTCTTTATTGCCATGTAGTTGTTATTGTAGCTCTGTAGCATTCTATGAACTAAAGAATTTAATAAAATTTCAAGTGAAATGCTCCCAAATAATATGGAGAAGTGGCCTATATTTTTCACAGTGGAACTCAATTTTCAATCTCCCTACTGTCACTTTTTTGCAATTCCCCTGATTATACACACACATATGTATAAATATGTATGTTATATACTATATCAAACATCATTACCTGTAATAGGAACAATGACTAAAAATGGCCTTCATCACTGATTATCGAATAATCAGCTTACAAGAAACCACAAAATAAACTCTTCAATTATCAGTGCAAACAGTATCCTATGATGCTGGGCTACATGTAGCAGAAAATATAAACTACATCTTTGCTTAAGAAATCGTTTCCTCTTAATTGAAATCATTAGTGATGAGTAGAAACAAAAGGAAAGAATTCTCCATCTTAGTTCACAATGTGCATCCAGCCTCTTACTACACTTTTGTTACTTCTGACCAAATCCAAAAATCTCTTTCAATTTGCATCCCTTCCTACATCCCAGATCCTTGCTGTTGACTGTTCCTGCTTCCGTGAGACACGGTGCTCTCCTGAGGCTTCACTCCTCCTTCCAACCCCCTTCCTTTGCTGTTCACTTTGTCTCTATCCTTACTCTCTTCCACACACGCTCAAGGTCTCCCATTCTCATGATTTTTATAATTTGTTTTATCAAGTAGATTCTCAAATTTTTATCTTTTTTCCTTGATTTCTCAGTAGGCTTCAGGGACATAATCTTACAGGAAAAATACAATCTTCCTGATGTCTTGGTTTCTGGAATTATCCTTTCTCACAGAATGACTCAGCCATTCCTTCTTTCATCTATCAATTTAATAAATATTTATCAGCCAAATGCATGCCAGGCACTGATGGTACAGCAAAAAACAAAACACTTATAATCCCAGTCCTTAAATGGTCATTTCTATTTGTTAAAGAAAAAAAATATTGGCTTAAGGAAATCAAAAGATAAATAAAATGATGTGGTTTGACTTCCCAATAAATGCATACTACATGCAAAGAAAGATATAACCATAGCCAATGTGAGAAATGCACAAAATCTTTTGAGCTCCACTTTCATAAACAAAGGCCACAAGAGTACAAGTGTAGGTAGAACATATGTTTCGAGTTTTAAGTAGCAAAGATAAATAAGTACTATTTCATAACAACTCTATAATCCAGTTTCCTTCCTAATAAGTTATCAAGTCGGTCATGCAAAGTGAAGACTGTAACCTGTCACAAGGCAACTTAGAAAATCCAACAGGTCTATGTAAAGATCAAATCTGTAACTTGACCTTGTAGGCCAGGTAGGCACAGTTCTAGAAACACCAAGGAAAATAGATCACAATAAACAAGCATTTCATTAATGAATATGAATATTGTCAATATTCTGACCATCAAACATACAAAAATTTTTAAAGCGTTACACTGTATGAAAGGTCACAGAGGCCAGAGGCATCATCAATTATAGCAACTTATCTGTGAACTGGCATCCTGTACAATCTGTATGGTGTGGGAGGCAGTTTCTGTTTTCTAATTTGAACACAGACCATAAGCCAGTTAACAGAGCTCAAGGAAGGGCACGCTAGTCCCCATACTCCTCCACCTCATAAACACATTCTGCCCTATAGACTCAACATGCCCAGAACTGAACACTGGGATATCCTTTCCAAATCAGCTCCTCCTCTCATGTTCCCCCTCTAGGACACTGGTACTCCATCTATCCAGCAGTTCAAGTCAAAGATGTAGAAGACATCCTTGACATGTCCTTTGACCTCATCATCCTGCTACCTCCAAATCCTATCCATCAAGTTTTGTTAATTCTTCTACGTAGGGACCAGCATGCCCTTCTTTTTATCAATCTACTTCCTTCTAGCTGTAGGGCCATTACTTTATCTAGGCCACCACAATAACTTGCCTGATTACAATAAGATCCAACAAAGAATATTCTCTGCCTCTCCTCTGCTACCTAACAACCATTTTCCACCACTGCTCAGAGTAATCATGTATAAAACTTAAGTTGGACTCCCAACAGTAAGCCTTAAATGGCTTATCATCACAGTCAGAACAAGTCCAAACTCTTTTCCATATAGCTATATGTTTCTTATCACCAGGGCCCTGCCCACCACTCTGGTCTCATCTCATGCTAGTCTCTGTCCCAAGTAGCTGGGACTACAGGTGCATGCCAACGCATCCAGTTTTTTATTTTGTTTGTTTTCGTAAAGGCAAGGTCTCACAATGTTGTCCAGGTTGGTCTTGACCTCCTAGCCTCAACCTCCAAAGTGCTTGGATTACAAGCACAAGTCACTATGTCCCAGTCATATCAGGAGTTCCAGGATTGCAGTATAAGTGGGCTGAAAGTAAGAATAACCTTATCTGTTTTGATAACAAAGAATACCCAGAGCCACCACATGATCACTACAAATACACGGTGACTGGCATATGATCTATATTTTGTAAGTACAGTCATTCCTTAGTGTCTGCTGGAGACTGGTTCCAGGACTGCCCCTCCCAAATGGATACCCAAATCCATGAATGCTCAAGTCCCTTACAAAAAACATGGCATAGTTATTTGCATATAACCTACACACCCTCTCGTATACTTTAAATTGACTCTAGGTTACTTATAGTACCCAAAACAATGTAAATGCTATGTAAATAGTTGTTACACTGTATCGTTTAGAGAATAATGACAAGAAAAAGTCTATATATGTTCAGTACAGGGACAAATATCTATTTTTTTCTGAATATTTTTTATCTGTGGTTGGTTGTATCTATGGATGTGGAACCCATGGATTTGGAGGGCTGACTACATTTTCCAAATGACTCAAGAGTAGTATTTTTTAATGTACCTACATTATATGATAAATGAGACTGATTAAGAAGGTATGAATACTTATGATATGTTCATCTTTAAGTATGTTTCCTGCAACTGTAATACCTTTTCCCACAGCAAAATACATATTATTCCATTTAGCAGTTTTAGGTCCATAATAGTGATTATAACATTTATCTCAACTTTATAGAAATAAACCTCTGATCCATTTTAAATGTATTGATAAGTTGCTTTGTCAGAATTATTTGACAAAAATATAGCATTTTAATTATGTAGTAACACACACTAGACAGCACTATATCAAGGTTGTAGCAGAAAGAAATGGAAGATTTCTTGAAATATTGATAGGAAAATTAGCCATATTTACTTTTAATGAGAAATTAAAAATTAAACAGGTATGTAATAAGAAAAACTAAGTGGCTAGAACAAACAAAAGAAACTGAATTCATAACTTGGGAAACCAATGTGTCTCAAGGGGAGAGAAAGAAGTAAAAAGGGAAAAGAAACTAATTACAATGATTTTCAATTCTACTTACAAGGCAGAAAATATTTCATCATTATCATTAACTAGGGCAGTATATATCTCGATTTTCAGATTTAAATGTTCAATAAGAATTGAGATCATTAAATTGTAAGAATATATACCAGTTATAAATTCTATTCCCAATGTGCTGTCTGATACTAACCAAATTAATTTCACAAGAAAGAAACAAAGTACAGAGTCTTAAAGAAAGTAATCAAATGCTGCTCTGAAGATTGAGACTTCCATATTATTAAAGTCCTAAAATTATTCACTGAAGTCTTAAATTATGTGGGATTTTTCTCTCAAGGAAAGGCTTACTGCTATATATTTGAGATAGATTAATGTTATATCATTACTACTATTTTTATGCATTTGGTAAATTTAACAGTTTCAAATATTTTAAGTATATTCTCTAAAAAAATCATAGGGGAAAATGTAGGTTTGTTCAAGTCATTTGGCAAGTATTTATCAAAGGCCTACTATCACTTAAGCTCAGTACATTGCTAATAATACTTGACTTTTGAGATGCTGAAGCTTTCATCTTTAAAAATTGAGATATTCACATAGCATAAATTTCACCCTTTTAAAGTACACAACTCAGTGGCTTTTTATATTCACAAGGTTGTTCAGTCATCACCAGTATCTAATGCTAGAATTTTCTCTTTTTTTTATAAAGACAAGGTCACACTCTGTCACCTAGGTCAGAGTGCAATGTCCCAATCATAGCTCATTGAAACCTCAAACTCCTGAGTTCACGTGATCCTCCTACCTCAGCCTCCCAAGTAGCTGGGACTACAGATGCATGCCACCACATCCAGCTTTTCTTTTTTTTGTAGAGACATGTTGTTCAGGTTGGTCTCGATCTCCTAGATTCAAGTGATCCTCCCACCTCAGCCTCCCAAAGTACTTAGATTACAGGTATGAGTCATCAGGCCAGGACTAATTCTAGAAGTATTGTAACCTTAAAAGGAGACCCTATACACAATAGCAGTTACTTCTCATCCCACCTCTCCCCAGTGCCTGGCAATAACTAATCTACTTTCTGTCTCTATGAATTTTCCAATTCTGGACATTTCATATAAATGAAACCATAAATAGCCTGTGTGTCTGGCTTCTTTCCCTTGGCATAATGCTTTCAAAGTTCATACATATTGTAGTAAGTATCAGTACTATTTCTTTTAATGGTTCAATAGTATTTCATTGCACAGATATACCACATTTTGTTTTCCCCCTCATTAGATAGACATTTAACTGTTTCCATTTTTTGGCTATAAAGAATAATGTTGCTATGAACATTCATGTACTTTTTTTGTATGAATATATGTTTTCAGTTCTTTGGGGTATATAACTAGCAGTGGAATTGCTAGTTTTACGGTAACTCTATATCTAACTTTTTGAGGAACTGCCAAACTTTTCCAAGTTTCTGCAGCATTTTACATTCTCTCCAGCAGTGTATGAGAGTTCCAATTTCACCACATCTTCAACACTACTTGTTTTTAATCCATCTTTTTAATCATAGCTATACTGGTAAGCATTTATTAGAACTGACTTGCATTCCCTAACGACAAATGATCCTGAGCAAATGCTTACATTTTCAATGCTTAAAATACAACATAAACACACTTATGCGCACAAGCATATACATGCACATGCATGCACACGATCGCACGCACACACACACACACACACACACACACACACACACACTCTACAGAAAATTATTTAACAAACTCAGGGCAAGAGAAACAATCCTGGCTAACCTGCAAATGCTGTTTAGCCCTACCATTCTCCTGTCATATAATGCATTGGAAGGGAATGTGAACGTACTTCAATAGCAGACATTGCTTAGGACAACATATTTAACTGTAAATACTGTAAAATTATTTTGAAAAAATAAAACAGGTTAGTATGCTTAATTACTGCAAAGCAAAAACAATATAAAAATAGCTAATTATTCATATTAAACATAAAAACTTCCTTTTTTTAATTATAGGAGCTAGGTAGCAAATTCATGCATCACAAATAGCACATTAACTCGGTCAAAATATAAACAGAACACACTAGATCCATTTTTTTTCCCTCTTACTCTGTTTCAGTACAGTCTATCTACTGTTGTAACTCTCTCAGGAATCTTATTCATTTATGGCTTTTTTAGTCCAAACTTAAGAAACTGTTTTCTCTACTTGTCACTGCAGAGCCAATGAATGATCATTTTTTTAGTCCACCACAATAATAATGAAATACTTGTTCTTCCAATAAAAGTTTTTTTCTTTTAAAGCTGAAGGCAATGCAGCCTTGAGGAAGAAGGTGAGGGAAAGCTTTTTAACATAGCTTTATTTTTCTTAAAAGAAAAAAAAAGAGCCTAATTACAAAATGCATACTTTCAAAATATTTTTGAAAATAATAAAAAAGCTTTGCAATATGCAAAACATAGTAGTATAAATAACATATAAGTTATGATTTTAAAATTTAATATTTAAATACTAAATGCAGTAGCAGACGGTATGGCTTCACATCATTACACTGTGTTCAATTTACCAGAATGCATCTTCTACCTGAGTTGATTAGTAAACAGGAAGACCTGGGGGTAAAGTATGGAATCTCAGTCAGATAGTATAATCATTTGAAGACTAGTTACACATAAATGACATTTTTTTCCTGGTCATCTAAATTTGTGAAATGGTTTTCCAGAGATACATTAATGACAAAATCAAAGGGAATTAGAGGAGGGCTCTCTGTTTTCTTATTTCACATTAATGGCAGACATACAATGAAATGAAGACAATCGAATGAAAACTGACTTCATGAATAAAAAATGAAGACTAGAATCAAATTATATCAGGAAGGTAAAGAGAATCCAGTCTTTATGAGTATTATGACACCCTCAGTAATTATATTCCAAGATCTATTCATGGAAATATCTACAACTTAGACTCTGTTCCAGAAGAAACTGGGAATTGAGAGCATTTTCTCCTTTTGAAGGCTGCTGAGTGAGACCTTTAACAAATGGTTCTCCAATCTCATACACTTCACCATTATAACTACATTAAGAAACTGTCTCACAACCATTAGATTATCTAATGCCAATTGACTATATTTTTCTGAGTTTAAGTTACCAGACCTAGAGTTTTAAAGACATAGTTTCTCCTTCTTCCTTTTTTCCTTCATGTACCGTCTCCCCAAATGAATCCAATATAAAATTTCTGACCTCTTAGTGGGACAATGTTCAATTGTCTTTCCTAATAGGCAGCTTTAAGTATCAATGCCACTCATGTGGAAGGCATGCATAGGCAAAATACATGACTTCTGGGGGGTTAGGATTTAAGACCACTAAACAGACATATGAATGCTCCAGACAAGTAAGTAACCATTAAGAATGTTTGTTATGTGTTGACAGACCTCACCAAAAGTCAGGCCTTCATCATCTTACACTCCTTCTCCAGTCTCATAAAATTTCTGACCCTTTAGTGGGACAATGTCCAATGGTCTTCAATCCAACTTCATTATGTAATCCTCTCCCCAGAAATTCACAAATAGGTTCTATATTTATTGTTAAAAAGCTGAAAAGTGTATTGGGTAGTGACACCCCATATGAAAAAAAATTTTAAGTAGAAAATACAAGACTGAACAGTACATTGTTAATAAAATGGACTCTGGAGCCAAATGACTGTGGTTCAAATCCTGGTTTAATTGCTTGGAAGCTTTATGACCTTGCTTAGGTTCTTAATCCATCTATGCCCGAGTTTCCTCATTATAAAACAGATACTAAAAAATAAGAACCACCTTATAGAGTTGTTGATGAGTAATATATGTAAAACACTTGGAATAATGCTTGAAACATGGTAAGTACCATATGAGTATTAGCTAATATTATCTGTAATATCATCTGACCAACTTCGAGCTATTCAGTTTAGGAATCAAAGTCTTAAAATATTTACATATCTTCCAATAATAATTTGTATGCAATCATAATTTTAAAATGGTTATGTAATGATTTGTGTCATTTCACTTATTCTCACAATCCTTTAAAGACAAAATTAGTTCCATTTTATTTACTAGCTGGTGTACTAAACAATTACCAAGAAAACTAGTAACTGTCCAGCTACCCACTTTGAAGGATATTCTTAGAGTTGCCCATATGAGAAGTAGTGGCTTGATGGAGCTTCTGCCCTTAAGATTTCTGGGGATGCTGAAATTTCAGGTCTCAGTCTTCTCTGTCCAAGGTGCTTAATAAACAAAAGCATCTCTACAGATGGGCAGTCACATGGGCTCTCCCACCACCAGAGGTCACCAAAGTTAATTTCACCTATATCCCGGAGCTTGTATTTTGTCCCCAGTTTAATAAAAATCTTTCCAACACTCTTGGTGTGAAACCATGAGACAAAAATTCCATTTTTCTTATATAGATAAAGAAATCAACATGACTCAAACCCTGATCTCCCCAGCAGACAGTTGCTCCTCTGCTGAATCCTTCAACTTTCTGCCCCTCCCAACTGCAGGCCTTACTGCTATGGTCTGTGCCTGTAAGCGGCCCCAGCAGCCCGGCCTGCATCATCACTCAAGAAAGCCAAATTCCACATTCTGCCCTGCCACAGCATATAACAAATGCCTAAAATGCCTATAAGCAGTTATGTCAAAATCTTTTGAAATTTGAGGCTGTGATCTAGAAGCCAGGAAACAGTTCAATGCTCTGTTCCATGGCCATTAAAAAAAAAAATCTCAGTCTCTAAACTAGGAATCCTTAGAAGAGATGGCCAGCTACTTTTCTTTCACATGAAAGCTTCTTGGAGGATAAACTGAAGTTTGGAGAATTTTTTTTTTTTAAGTACTAAATGAGACCAAAACAATGTTTCATTTTAGCTCGACCTCTAGCTGTAATATAGAGTGTGAAATTTAATTCAAATTTAATAATGAGTGATAAAAAAGTGATTAAAAGTGAAGATTTCAATGCTTAGCAAAAGGCTTCCTTTTATAAAAAATAAGATTTTACCAAAAGAAATGAGGTAGAGCAATAAATTTTAAATTAGATATTGCTTTTGAAAATTGGCTTATTAGTTCAGGCTGCTATGACAAAGTAGTATTGACTGGATAGGTAATAAATAATATAAATTTCTCACAGTGCTGAAGGCTGGAAGTGTGAGATCAGGGTGCCAGCATGGTCAGGTTCTGGTAAGGACTCACTTACAGGTTGCTTACTGCTGTCTTTTTTTTTTTTTTTAATATGTATATATATTAATCTTCACAATAAAAAAAGAGGATATGAGAGCTTTCTGGGGTTCCTTTCATACAGGCACTACTCCTTTCATGAGGGCTTCACCTTCATGATCTAATTACCTCCTTCCTAATATCAAAACATCAGGTATTCCCGAGTCACTAGATTCCCTGGAGCCATTGCATGCAGACATTTTTCTGAAACTTATTTTTATAAACACAAAAAATACTGAGGCAAAACTAAAGTAACAGCTATAAACAGGGAAGTTTAAATTAAATGTGGGAAAATGATACAATTATCTATTCTAAGCAATAGAAAAGCATGCCCAAGGCAATAAATAGAATCACCAAAAGAAATTACCAAGGATAAAAGGATTTGATAATCAGTTCTATCCTAGGGGTTCAACAAAATTCAATAGGTGCTAAGATTCAGAGTGTTTATGGTAAGGTTAGATTGCTTTCATCCAGGAGGAAATATGGCAGAGTAGAAACTCCACATAGTTAAACAGAAGACCAGCTTCTGCCCTGGCCTTGCCACAGAGAAGGAGGGTGGACTGGCCTAAAAACAAAAAGATAAAACAAGCAAACAAACAAACAAAAAAACACTACCACCACCACCACAAAAATCAAACTTGTCTACTACACTGGGAACCGACTATTGAGGGTTAAAAATCCAACGGAAGTACACGTTGGTTTCTGATAAAGGCAAAAAGACTGAGGAAAAGAACTGTAGATTTAGGAAATGCTCTAGACTAGTTTCAACAACAGCAACAAAAACAAAAGGGTGCATATGTCAATTTAATGTCAATTTAATTAAATTACTAGGAGCAAAGGAAATTAAGATTCACAGTTTATTCATTACAAGGATCTAGGGACTTTTGCCAAAATGAAAGGAAAAGATAAGACCTTGGTAGTGGTAAGTAACATGCAGGGGGTCCCCAAGCAATTTGGAAACTTTAGGTTAAAAAAAGTAAAGATAATAAAAAGGCACTGGAAAGACTATTCTCCAGTAAGGTAGTACTTCCTTCTCTACTTCTGCCAGCTGTATCTGCTCATCCTGACTCAACTTCCAGCTTTATAATCCTGGATATCCAAGATCATCAACTTTTTTTTAAAAAATTATTTTATTTTATTTTATTTTGTAGAGACAAGGTCTCCCTTTGTTGCCCAGGCTGATCTCAAACTCTTGGGCTTAAGCAATCCTCCCACCTCAGTCTCCCAAAGTGTAGTGATTACAGGTGTGAGCCACCACACCCAGTCAACCATCAACCTTTAAGTGATGCGTCTTTAGGTTGAGTGGGATCATCGATTGCTTTGACACACATAAAGCTCAGAAAGCCTATGCCTAGTATTACAGCTGAAAAGTTCTCACACTCTAAACACACGCACACACACACACACACACACAGAGACAGAGAAAAAGATGGAGAAAAAGATGTAGAGACACAGAGAGAGAGAGACAGAGAAATCTAACATTTCTTCCTGGTAGAAGAAAGTTTAAATTCTTTCTGCCTAGAGGAGGCTAAATTTTAACAAGGTCATCAATGGGATATATAAACAACATACTAACCATCTTCCATAGTTGAGCCAGAGTTATTAGGCTCAAAGGGGCGTTGGGGGGAGACAAAGGGCACACACACCATTACTCTTTGTTTCAAAGGAGTTAAGATGCCTTGATTATTCCCTGCATGTAACCAGAGAGGCAACAATGCTTCCCTCCCATAGAGTGACTAGGATATAGATTTAGAAAAACACACACAAAAATTTGTACATAACCTTCCCAGCTTTTATCATGGTCACCAAAGAAATCTGACAGAAAATTCTGCACCAAATAGGAGTCCTATTACGCAAACAAATACTTTTATTCACTTACCATTACCTATTTGCTGAGTAAATTTCACAAAATCTCACTGAAATCAGCATAAGGCCCTCAGAAAATCATACATTGGCATAGGGTCTCTTAAGTCAGTTTGCCTTGGATTTCCCATGGATTAGAACATCAGAAAGGAGAGACAGTATAAGGGTCCTATTCCCTATGGACTCCACCCAGAATCACGAAAGTTCACTTGAAAGACCAGGACGGCACTACCTTAGAAGGGCAACCAGGTTTTGCTCCTTTCTGCACTTTCCTACCTGTATGATGACCACGTATGCACCCAACCCTCATCTGTACCCTACATTTAAAAAACAAAACAAAACTCCAGATTAGGTTGGGACCTTTCTGATTGCATAAATCTAATCCAAGCAACTATTAAACACTTTGTGAAGCTATAATGGCAGATCAGGGGACCCCTGCTAAAAATGACCTCTTTGATGTCCCAAAAGTTAAACTTAAAACACTAACTACTTAAGCTTAATATCTATTACACTCCTGTGACTAGTTTCCCAATTAGATCATGTTTGCCTTTAAGTAAAAGTCTGCTCAGTTCCAAGGGGTGGTTAAGATGGCTGACTTGAACTAAATCACTCTTGACTCAAGACCACTTGGATGGTCTATTAGTTGTGTTAGTAACCTTTGAGCAAATTACCTCATCAACCCATGTCTATTTCTCCATCTGTAAAATGGGTTGGTAGGAGCATTCCATTAGCACACTCTTAATGAATGCAACTATTTGTTGTTTGCGTTGTTACTGTGCATTACAGTTTTAGTTTGGGCTTTCTCAAGAAGCAGACTCTGAGACAAGAATCTCTGAGGAAGTTATTTACTTGGGAGGTGATCAATACACTGGCTGGGGAGTAGGAAAGCAAGACAGGGATGACAAGACAGTAAAAAAAATGTATTATCCAAAGAGCTATCATTGTAAGTAACTGAAGCTTAATCTCACTGGAGAACTCTGAGAGCTAGTATAGACATAGATATAAATATGTCTCAGTGTTATCCCAACAAAGGACTAAGGAGTCTGCCTTGCAGTAGCAGACAAAACAGGTACTAGGGGCCAGAAAAAGCACCTGGGCAAAGAACTGCAGGGCCAGAGGCCTGTAGGAATGCACAAAAAGGGGATGTGGGCAGAGCCTGAGGGCATTGCTACCATTATACCCTGGCCAGAGACGCATTCCTCTCTACCAGGAACCTATTCAATTCCTTCCCAATGTTCAAAGTCAGCTCCTGTCCTTCCTCCTCGCTAGGGTCCCTTTGCACGTCAGTGCATACTGATTTTTCTGCACCTATGCTTTCTGTACCTATGCACTACTAGTGCCAACAAAATGTCGCCAGAAAACTTACAACATCTCACCAAATGCATATTTTTCATATATCTTGAGGTTTGGGAGCACACTCTGGAGCCTAAATTGGTCCCATTGGCTGGCCTTAGCAATAACAGGTCACTTAACCTAAGCCTCAGTGTCCCACTGTGTAAAATGAAATAATAAAAATAGCTAAACCTGACCCTAAAAGTCTTACAAAAACCAAATGACTTAAAATATCAAAGTGTTTAAAATAATGCCATGCACACAGTAAACAATACGTTACATCTTTTTTTTTAATGACTGAAAAAGAAATAATCATTTTGCTACTGATTCACAAATATTCTAAAATACAGGTCAAAAAGGAAAGTCTAGCCACTTGCCAAAGTTATACACAACTACATTACTAATCTTTGACAGTACTGCTCTCAAGCTTTACATGTACAATTACCCTACTCAATCCTCTAAACTTCGTGAAATAGGTATTATTACTACCCATTTTGCAGATGAGCAGGGATTTTAATCAAAATAATCTGGCCCCAGAGTTTCTATTCTTAAATGAAATGGTCTGGTTTGTCTGCAAAAAAGTTGAGAGTTTTTAACTCTCAAGCTAGTCTACCCTCAGATTCCAACAATTCATCAAAATTACCATTTAAATGCTCCTACCAGTTACTGTCTCCCACAGCTTTAGGTATGGGTAAGTTGATCTTGGCTGATTCTCTGTATGAGTCTTTATCTCCAGATTTCAAGGTGTCGATTTGACTTGTGACTTCAATTACTTGATAAATTTAAGAAAAGTATTCGATTTTCCGTTTCTTCAGTTTGTTTTTTTCTTATTGTGAAGGGTGATGACTTCCAAGCTTTTTACATGTCAGAGCTGAGACTAGAAGTCATCCCACTGTCTTCCAATAAGAGGTATGACACTTTAACCACCAAAAAATTTGGAAGGACATAATCTCAGCATAAAATGACTTCCATTAAAACATAACAAAGTGTTTATGCATTTTAAAAATATTTCAAATATAGAAAATCTCACTGCATAAAACTTTTGCTTTACACTAACTGTAACTGTTTTCTTGAGGAAAAGTCAATTTTTAGATCTATATTTCAGAGAATTATACCAAGTAGTATTCAAATACCCAACTTCTTTTGGTAATTGTTATCACAGTCATAGCTCTAAAAACAATAAAAGCCAGTTTTTAAAATCAAGTTAAAAAAACAAAGTGACAATAATCCAAATGTCACTTTTCTTAGAATATATTCTATACAAATAAAGAAGCTGAGGAACAAAAGCCCCCACACCTTCTCCAACTTATTCCCACCAGGGCCAGGCATCTTGCTGGCTAAGATTCTGGTAGGAGGATTGGGTGAGGGTGGGTTGTTAAATGTCTCCTGCTTGGCATTCCTTTGCCTCCAGTCCCCATCCTGCAAAGCAAGTTTAATCTGAGAGGGAAGCCACAGAGAGGCATAAACTGCTTTTCTACCTTTTGAAGTTACTTGTATAAAGGACCACCACCCCTGTATTTTGCCAGATCACCAAAAGCTACACAGGCAGAAATATCCCTTTGCCTTTGAAGAATGACTTCTGCAAAAATGTAACTTAATATTATTAGAGGCCTTGACATAGTCTCACCCAAGGAATCATCTTCGTATTGTTATAAGGCACCATTCAGACTTACTGTTGTGCAAAATCTCATCACAGCTAGAAAAAGCTTAAGTTTGCTTAACAAATGAATATATTTTCTTCTGCTGAAAGCTACTCAACCATTTGGGTTTGTTGTTGCCGTTTTCCCTCTTTACTACAAGTTTGTGTCTTATGTCATCTAAAACAGACACTTTAGAAATAAGCAAATAAGTGCTAATATAGAAAATGTTAAATCAATCCAATTCAGAGAGGACCTTAGGGTAGTGTCCTTACCCAAGCCAGACTTTGAAGGATAAAAGGTGGATAAAAGAAGAAAATGTTGTTGCTTTTGGAGACAGGGTCTTACTCTGTCAGCCAAGCTAGAGGGCAGAGGTGTAACCATCAATAGCTCACGATAGTCTCAGAGTCATGGGCTCAAGCAATCCTCCTACCTCAGCCTCCCGTGTAGCTGAGACATGCCACATGCATAGCTAATTGTTTTTTAAATTATTATTTTATAGAGACAGGGTCTTGCTTTGTTGCCCAGACTGGTCTCAAACTCCTGGCTTCAAGCAATCCTTCTGCCTTAGCCGCCCAAACTGCTGGAATTCCAGGTGTGAGCCACCAGCCCGGACAAAAAGTTATTTTAAAAAGAGGAAACAGCATGCATATGCTGTTAGCATAATGACATGAAATATAGCAATGTTTAGGGAAGTAGAAACAATTAGTTCGGTCAGTTCGCCTATAACACTTGTTTTGAAATGACAAAATTTGCTCAAATGCAACTGATATATTAGGGAGAAATTTGAGCTTAATGCAAACTTTACATCTGATCAAGCAGAAAACTGTACCCAGCTGAAGCAAACTACATAGAAATACACAAAATGTATATCTTTACAAATTTCAAACATCTACCAGCTACTTCAATTCAGAGTACATTAAAAGCTATACCCAGCCACATCTGCAGTTACAACTTTCCAACCAATTGTAGATAATCCTCCTTCCACCACTTGACAATTAATGCACAAGCTGAAATTCTTCTGACAACTTCTTCCACAAGCAAAGGTCAGGACTTTTTGAAGGTAAAGTGCCATATTACTTATAAACCAGGGTGCCAAAAAAAAAAACACATACACATTTTAAGAGAAGATATCGATGTATTACTTTTTGAAGTTGAACTGAATTGTGGTATCAATGTGTAGTATGACACTCACTCAAAAGATGGCATTAATCAAATGAATGCTAGAGTTAACATGTGACAGGCAGGACAAAGAAAATGATAGAAGCATGGTTGTCATTCGAGGAATTCAAGACCATTTTGAAGTGGTATTTGAAATTTGAGAATGCTGTGAAAGTACACCAACAGACCTAACAATTGTGCACATTCGTAGTAAGTTTGAGACATACCGTACTGTGTGTGGTGCACAAGGGAAGATTCAGGAGGCCTCACACAGCAACAATTCCTGCTTCTTCTGCTACGGTGTTGGAACAGTTTCCACGCTTGCCACAGAAGTCTACCAAACAACAGTCAAGTGTACCTAGACATGCCATGCACATCCATTTTACCTGCAATTTGTATACTTTTTGGGAATGATCGATTATACTTCCAACAAGATGATGCTCCACCACACTTCTACCAAGATGTGAGAGCTTAACTTGATGAGAATTTGTCAGGACAATGGGGAGGATGAAGAGGTGTAGTCCAGTTTCCCCCACGTTAACAACCTTAAACATCTACCTATGGGGGACCTTAAAGAAGGTGGTGTACCGTAGAAAACCAGTTACACTGGTGGTACTTCGGGAAGAAATTGAAACAACATGCACAGAGATATAAGTGGACACTTTGGTCAACATTGCTCAAGTAGTTTGCCATAATCAGAAGTGTCTAGACACTGATGGTAACCACTTTGAGCACCTCTTGTAATTGCAGAAGTCAAACTTGACTTGTTATCAGTATATATTATAATTTGAATACAGTTTTTTCCTTTCTTAAAGTGTGTATACTTTTTTGACACCCTCTGTATATAAAGTACTTATGTATTTCTTAACCATTTAACGTGTAAAACTGTGCTGCCATTTTATTAGGTTCCTATCTTTTTTTTAATGTGACACCAGTGAGGTTTTTTGAGTGCTAGGCTCCTAACAGCATTTTCCCCAAGTTCTCTGGTTTTTTGAGTGATTGTGCATAGTATGGTGGTTTGTAGGAATGCCTATGTCACATTCTACCAGGGCTGACTGTATCACTAGCATAAAGCATGAGGAAGCAGGATGGCCCCATACCTAGGAACTACTTGTTGTTAGCCATTACTACCCCATTTCTATGCCATGTCTTACTCATTCACTCACCTTCTTTAACCAAATCTACCAAAGAGGTTCTCATTACCCAAATATTTAAAATACCACATGCTTTTAGTTTTCCTGGACAAATTAGAATAAGAAGGGATAAATTCTCTCAGTCTATCAAGTATGTCCCTATTTTTCCCTTTAAGGACTTCTCTATCAAAAGTTGTTTTATCTTCCTTCACATAGACTTTAGGAACAGGATTCATTTACTTGTGGTATTTGTTTACTTGACTGTATGTCCTAAATGTGCTAAGGTTTCATGTCTGATTACAGTTATTCAAGAACACAGACAACAACTGTGTTTAGTCAGATGCTTTTAGTAAGAGAAATAAGTATAATATTCAGTTTGAGTATATCATCCTGACCACCAATTTCAACAGAGAAGTAACGAAAGAATAAAAATAAGAACCCAAGATCAGATGTCCTGACAATACATGCAGCTCAATGAACAAACTGCATTTACATTCATTGTACATGTTTCACTTCTAGACAGCATACAAGGTCAAACTATTAACTGTCAGTTACAATAAGCTTCTAAACTTCTGGTCAATTACCTGGTTAATAACAGAAGACAAGGCTATGACATCATTACAGTTATAATTAATTTACACAGATAAGCTTCCTGTTAATCAAATACATCTTTAAAAACATTTAATTATGTTTCACCTAGAAAGCAACATTCAGCTTTGTTAAATAAAAAGCAATCTTGCTGAATTCCACACGAAAGGCTGTCAGGCTGCTCTAAGACATAAAGGACAAAAGGCTTCACAGGGCACACTGCTGCAATATAGGAGCTATTGCCACATTCACAGCAAACAGAAGCACAAGATGATGTATAATACAACATATTTTAACAGTTTCAGAACATAAAGAAATTGTCAGGGAACTGGGGGTAAATAGATGGGCTCTGGGAAAAGAAATATCTCAATGCTTTTTGTCCAAATTATAGAGATAGGAAGCAATATGAACATATGCAGTAGTTGAGGGCATGGTCCTGGGTAAGAGCTCCACAATACACTAGCTATATGACCTAAGAAAAGTTAATCATCAGTTTCTCACTGGTAAAAGGAGATAATGCAGGCTCATTTTGTTTCATAAAGTTTAAATAAGATTTTACATATATATAAATCACAAATTGTAAAATAATAGTGGTTTTACCCATATGAACAAATAAATTAAGGATTAAGAACTTAGAATAGTTTTAAGGTGTTTTTTAATACAACATAGTAACCAATTAGCACTTCTGTGATCCTACCTTTTAAAACTGCATCATGAGAGTCAATCATACATATATTTTTTTATAATAGGGTATGGAGAAGAAGCCTGAAAGCAGAAGTCACGTTTTAATTAAAATAAATTTTATGTAAAAATCTCAAACCAGTTTCTATCAAGATTATCTGATAATTTGAGATTTTAATGAGCCTCCATTTAGGAGAAAAAAAAAATCTTAATGTCAGCTGGCAAAATTCTTACTTTCCCCTAGTTTCTAAAGTGTTATAGTCTTAACAGAAATGATTAGGCTATATTTATACATAAAAAATAATGGCTGAAAAAATGAAACTACTAGAATTTTGTATATAATCTTGAATTTTGCTCCACAGCTAGGTGAATTAGTGCCAACTCCAATTCTGACCTTCACCACTTATGATTTCCAATATCAATCATAAGCCAGTTTCTCCTCTCACAGACCACAAGGTTTAGTGTAATGAGGGCTCATTAAAGTTTTCCCACTGACAGCGCTTCAGACCTAGGTTTTTAAACCAGGAGGCACACAGGGAACAGCCATGCCAGGATTCCATGATCACTCCCTTCAAGAGGATTTTAGTTCCATTCTCACATTTGCTCCACACCAGCTGTCTTTGTCTACCTAAAATCAATGAAAAAGTGATAGCTAACACTACCTCCTCCCATTTAAATTAATCTCTCTGTAAGAACTGTTTGTGAATTATTTATGTCACTGAAGTCCTCCCTGCACAAGAAGTAGTTAAGAGAAGGAAAAGCATGCCAGACTTCAAATATGTCTTATGTTACCACAAACTACATGGGATGTCCACAAATTACTAGGTAATAGGGGACAGCTTAGGGTTTTTTGCCTGCCTAGCATCAATACTTCATTCTTTTAGTAACAGGAATCCATCCCCTATACCCATTAGCTGTGGTCCTGAGGGGGGAGGGCATAGACTACCAATCAAGGGTGACATCTTCTATACTGATTCAAAGGTGATAGTAACTAAAGTTAAAATAATAACTCTTTCCCTGGAATTTAATGCTTATGCAGAGATACTATGACCAATAACTTTTGGAGTTGATACTTAAAGCATTAATCTGAAGAGTTTTCCAGATTTACCAAGTCTACTTAAACCTCAAGAGCTCACCTTGCTGCTGACCTTTACCAGACTTAGTAGTTTGGTTTTTCTGTTGATTCTCTGAACTTATCCATACACTTCCAATAAATTTATTGTTCTTGACTAACTTACATGAATAACTTAGTTAACTTACATAACTTAGCTTCTGCTGTTTGTAATCAAAGAACTCTACCCAGGACATTAGGGCATTTGCAAATGATGGACAAACAAATCCTAGTTCATTCAAGCTTTCCCAGCTCCTGTTTTCTCGAGTACAACATTCTAACACATAGGAGAAGTGAAACAGGAAGGTGATATAGACTGTATCTCAAAGGTCAGCTACAGGTATGCTATTCCTAAGAAAGAAAAAAATGTACAGAGTTAAGGAAGTGAGCATGAGAGCAACTTCTAAATAAATGAGGCAAAGTTCTCTCAAAGTCATATCTTTAGTGTATCCACTTGGACATTGAATGAGGAATGTTATCTCAAAAGGAAACACAAATGGTCTAAAATCTGTCTTCTATTTACACAAAGTTGATGTTTCAAAGAATACTTCTAATTACTGAAGTGATTTTCCCCGTCTTTGTTCTTCATTGAAAATAAAACTAGTCTACATATTTAATAAAATGTCACTTAATAAAAGCTTCTGACTGGAACTTTTTAGGACAATGAATCAATCATCTAGATTCATTCACCCAAAAAAGGAGAGTAAAAAAGAAAGACAAAACGGAGTAAAAAGCTTCTTCAATCTCGCAGTCTTCAGAAAGGAATATAAAAGTATTCTGCATGCTATTCTACAGAGATTTGCCCTTTCATTTTTCACCAACATGCAATTCATTAACAGACAAACCACATTTTCACATCCTCCAATCATGAGTCCACAGAAGAAAAATCAATAAATATGAAATTTTAGCAACAAATATTAAGCATATGACTTCATGTATTGTCTATTTTGCTTAATTTACTATATATCTGAGCATCTGCTAAGTGAGAAGCAAACTGTCCTTTCAGGAAACCATAGGCTAGAGAGAGAAGACAAGAAACAAGCATTGCGATGTGATGAAGAAAATGTTAGGACTATATATGTAAGTGCATAGAGTGTTCAGAAAATAGCAAAAATAAGTTTTAAAGCTTCATACAGGTTGTTGGGAAGGAGAGAGAAAAAAAGGGCCAGTGTTATCCTATCCAGGGGTCCCCAACCTACAGCCTGTTAGGAATTGGCCACATAGCAGGAGAGTGGCAGGCAAGCAGGCAAAACTTTATCTGTATTTACAGCCACTCCCCATCAATCACATTGCTACCTGAACACTGCCTCCTGTGGGATCAGTGGCAGCATCAGATTCTCTTAGAAGTGCGAATTCTATTGTGAACTACAGCACGTGAGGGATCTAGGCTGCGCAGCTCCTTAGAAGAATCGAATTCCTGATTATCTGAGGTGGAACTGAGGCAGTGACGTTAGCCATTGGGAGCAGCTGCAAATACAGATCAACACTAGCAGTGAGGTTTGCCTGCACATCGTCCCCCACCATCTGTGGAAAAATTCATCTTCCACAAAACCAGTCCCTGATGCCAAAAAGATTGGGGAACACTGCTATAGGCAACAGGGAAGATGAAATAACTCTTGAAAACTCATCATCAAAAACAGTGGAACCATTCACAAAAATAAAGACTTAAATCATCACTTGGTTGACATAATAGCTACAAGTGGAAACTGAGAAAGCTAATAGGTCCTTTATTAATGCAAAATCAACGTCTTGAAAGAAAAAAGGAAATTTCCTTTAATATATTGGTATAAAGGAAGGTACTACACCTGGGCAGTGTGCACAACATTCATTTCTACATTTGTTCAAATTTAGAATCACAAATGATCTCACAACACATATAATTACAAAATTGTTGGTACTGGTAATATAAAAAAGGTAGTGAAATTTCTTTCACAGTGCTGCCCAGGGGACTTTTTACTCAAGGAAAAGAACCAAATTATGTGTAGCTGCCAAAATACACACAAGCATACACACATACTCCTATATATTATTTATATAAATTGAATTCATTGTACCATTTATATAAATCTCATTCACTACTATCCTGATATTGCGACTTTGGATTAAAAATGCATAAGCAAGTTAACACCCTGTTGATGTAATGAGTACATTCCTGGAGAAACAGCTGTTGATATAATGAGTACATTCCTGGAGCTAAAACCAGAAGATCTGGGGTCAAATATGGATGCCTTTACATCCTACTATGTAGCCTTGAACAAAATATACAATCAATCCTGCTGAGCTTCTGTTTCTTTATTGATAGATGGGAAAAATTCCACTTACATCCTAGCATCACTGTGAAAGATACATGAATAGCTATTATGTGAAAGTACATAGCATACCATCAAAGTGTGTTTTTCATTCTCCCTTCTTCTCCATAAAGTAATGAGCCTTTCTCCCCATGGTCCTAGACTCTATTGCTTTGTAATTATGATATGCATGTAACAATGTCCAAGAAACTAGATGGCAAATAACATCAACACGCAAACCTGAATGCTCACATTGTTAGGTGGCTATCATTTAGATCCCAAAGGGATCTTGTGCACTATCTGTTGCATTCCAGAAATTTGATATATTTTCTTTTCTGAATACAGCCAAAATTATCTACAGGTTTTGAAAAATCACCATCATGATGTTGCACAGAGCAGCTGGTTGACTGAAAGTGACTCCCCCTCCCCCACACTCCAGCTGTCACCAGGAAACCCTCCTTAATGTGTGAAAAAGACAACGTACTATCACTTCTACCCCTATTAATAACAACCTAACAAATATTTAGCATTTGAAATTATTTTTCTAATGAAAGCTCATTAATTAAAAATTAACACTTAAAAAAAAAACACCTTGCCATATAAATATAGACCAGCTACTTTCATACAACAACAAAAAAAACAGTAGAACTGTAAACATATTTCCTTTGACTCTTTTTTCCTGAGTTATTTGTAATGCTAAATAAGTCAGTTAAAATACCAAATAGCTTTTAATAGTGATACAGCTGTCACAACTTGTGCACAGAATCCTACTCTATACAATATGGGCCAGGTTGAAAGCTGTATTTTTTTTTTTTAAATAATCACTCACTCCCCTGAGAAGCCATCCATATGTTGACCCTGCTGAAAACTCTGGAAACTGTCTTCAGAACAAGTTGTAAATACCACTCACTAGAATTCTTAATGTCATTACTTTTTAGGTATACTTCACATCCTGAGGATTCCTTTTCCAGCAGATGATGTTTCAAACCCAGTTCCCTAGAATCCTAGATTCCCTGGGCATGCCCTCTAGCATCATTGCTGTGGATCAAGAGCCTGTGTCCTTCAACCTCACTGCTCTTAAAGCCTCTCAGCTTCTGAGTTTTACAAATAAGAGTCTGTTTAAGAGGTTCCTGCTGAAAAAAATGAGGACCACTGCTTAGATGACTATAGCTACAACATAAAAGGAAATCTCCCTTAAGAATCAGTTCTTTTTGTTGTTGTTGTTGTTGTTTGAGGCTGGGTCTCTGTTGCCCAGGCTGGAGTGCAGTGGCAAGATCATGGCTCCCTGTAGCCTCGACCTCCTGGGCTCAGGCAATCCTCCCACCTCAGCCTGGGAATAGCTGGGACCACAGGCATACGCCACCATGCCAAGTTAATTTTTTTATTTTTTGTAGAGACAAGGCTGCTCTTGAACTCTTGGGCTCAAGCAATCCTCTCACCTCAGTCTTCCAAAGTGTGGGATTATAGGTATGAGACATCGCAGACAGTCAATCTTTTAAATAGTTCTTTTAAAGAATTTTTACATATACATGCATATATCCAACTTTACCTAAGAGTATAGGTTATTTTCTTTTATATTTGGTCCCCACCCAACCACAATATATAGATGAGTAAGCAAAATTATGACCTACTATGAATCCTTTCAAATATTTTCCAAGCTCACATCTCCATATGCAATATATACACAAAAATATATGTAAGATATTCTATCACTTTTCAAAAAACTGAAACAAAACTTTTCACTTTGTTATCATTTTAGCACCCATGTTTGAAAAAATATTAGTTATTTCGGGGCCAGTAACATTTTCTTATCCTTTGGTATACATCTTCAATGAGGTCTCAGTTCCCGTAACAGAGTCCCCTTCTATAACTGGCTGTCTTCATTAACTGAAGATATTTATATATTATTCATCCCTTGACCTTCCCACAAACATCCAAAACAATTTATGGAAGTTGCTCTGTGACAGTGATAAAAATTGAAGATGCTGTTTTTCTAGGTTTAGAGTTTTAACTTTATCAAGTGTTTGCTCTCTCTTATAATAAAATGAAAGCTTTGACTCTTCACTTTAGTATCTTTTATAGCATAAAAAGAAAAGCAGTGCAGTTAGGTAACAACAAAATTACTTCATTTATAAAAATATTGTGAACAAATGAATGGAATAAAGTTAGATTTGAGGTGACAAATACCTTTTTCTTCCCCCTGTCCAACATGCAACATTTACTGATCTTCTCTGCCTAAAACGTGGTGGACATGTTTTACACATTATTTTATCTAATTCAGGCACACCCTCTGACCCCTACTTTAAAGAACTTAAAAGCTGGGAGGATGTTAATTTGTCTAAGAGACACAATCATTATGTAGCAAAGGCAGGATACTTCACATCTAGGTTCTACATCTAGAAAAGCAGACTTTGCCTGACCCAAAACCACTGCTATAGCTCTGCCTGCCAGAGAGACCAAAAAAATATTTGAGGCTTTTGAAAAATACACGCTTCATGATAGAACAGTGCCAATTTGGTGGCAGGGTTAACAAAACTATTTGCAAAAGCTGATACCCATAGTGACTCATGTTTATCTGAAAATTCTCTCACCCACAGTATCCAGGAGCCATGGTGTGTGTGGCCTTGGGGATAGTGTGCTCTAACCAAAGCAACGTGTTGTATAGGCCATTGTTTGACACTGACCCTTCTCAATACTGCTGTGAGCGCGGTTGCTTCAATTCCTGAATATTTCTCCCCTGAAAAGGGAAAGAAAAATGGTCCCGTGAAAAGGGAAAGAAAAAGTTGTAAGAAAACACAGCATCTGAAAAACACTGCATCTGAAAAACAAAAAGAGTCTAAGGCATTCTTGTGCTTCTTCCAGAAAATAGAGGTATGGTGAATCAATATGAGATATTCTTTGCTACCATGGAATTGTATGACAAAGATAAGGATAGAAACTTCTTTAGCCTTGACTTCTGCTTGCAAGTCTCTACTCCACAATACTTCTCAACTCTGAAACTAGTGTTTACCTCTGGTCTTTACCAAATTTGGGGTCAAAAAAAGGTGTAACTAAGCTGAAGCGATCAGAAGGTCAAAGAATTAAAAACAACTCTTTAACATGGATACTAATGCCATCCTTAGAAAATATTACAAACAAAATAGTATCGGTATGAGTCAGTATGTACTGCTAAAATTTTTTTTTTTTTTAACGAGTTGGAGTCTCACTCTGTTGCCCAGGCTGGAGTGCAATGAGTGGCACACTCATGGCCACCCCAGCGTTGACCTGCTGGGCTCAGGTAATCCTTCTGCTTCAGCCTTCCAGGTAGCCAGAACTACAGGTGTGTACTACCACGTCCAGCTAGTTTTTTGATTTATTGTAGAGATGAGGTCTCACCAAGTTGCCTAGGCTGTTCTCGAACCTGTGGGCTCAATCCCCTCACCTCAGCCTCCCAAAGTGCTGGGATTACAGGCTTGAGCCACCGTGCCTGGCCTATAACTTTTAACTGAATATCCTGCACTCAATAACCTTGACTACATATAACTGAAAACCCAGAGATAAATAAAATGCCCCCTAAGCAGTGGTCATTCTATCCATGCACTACAATTCATATCTACCCCCATGAAGAAATCTTCCAGCACAACCTATGTCCTTATTTTATGCAGTGCTAAGAAGTTTTTTAATAACATCTTTGAGGGTTTTGTATGCATTCAACACTCTTCTTGCATTTTCACATGGAATATCTTCCAACTCTATGAAGGAACATTTAAGTAACCTGTCCCAGGTTTTACATCTAGGGAATACTTCACCTCAACTCAAATCCCAGTATCTGTGACTCCATAATGGGTGTTCTTTTATCACTACGCTAGTAATTCTCAAACCTTGGCACCCAGGTGCATTGGAATCAACGAGGTTTGTTAAAATAGACTTCTGAATCAGTAAGTCTGGGGTAAGAGCCACACAAATTCCCATTTCCAACAAGTCCCAGATGATCTGATGCTAGTCGTGGTGCTGGACTACTTAGAAACCAATGCTCTGCTATTGCCCTTTAAAAGATGACTTGCTTTCCCAAGCCATGCCAGGCCAGCGGCAAATTAGAATCCTTAGTATTTAAAATTTTAGAGCCAGGAAGGAAAAAAAAAGGAGAAACTAGACAAGGCCTTTTACAAAGCAATTTAAAGAAAAAAAGCAAAGTCTGAGTGTCACTGAGGGTACTGCAAAGGGACTTACACACCTCGATAACTGAATCACAGCCATTCAGGAATTCCTTCTGTGAGTTACTAAATCTTTAAAAGAGTTTATTCCCAGTTTGGAAGGCGTGGGATCCGTTTTTTGGGGAAACATCTACGCAAAGGCTTTTAAGGTTTGGGTAAAAAGGGGTTATATTTACTTTGGTGGATTTTCTGTCCCCAGTGAAAGCAACCATTATCACTGAGATCAGGGCAGGGTCTACCACAGCCCTGTAGAGAAACAGTTACTGAACCAAGAGCACCTGAAACTGCAAGCTGTTGCTGATGCAACACCGCTGAAAACTTCCTGCTTTCAAAAGAAATCCTACACAGCTCCCAGAGAGCCAACCCCATCCTCCAAGAGCCTGGGCACACCGTTCCCAGTGAGGCTGGAGGCCAGCGGAGATAGAGTAAAAACGACGGGACCCCCAGTAGGGTCGCTTCGGGAAACGCCCACCCCGCTCTCGGACCTGCGGAGGGTGCCCGGGAGGGTGCGCTGCCAACCCTGCCCTCGCCGTGCTCCCTCGGGAAGCGCCGACTGCCCCCAGCCGTCGCGCCTAGCCGCCGGCGCCCACGGTCCTGGGAAAACGCGAGAGACACCCCGCACAACAGACAACACGAGCCGCACCAAAAAGACGCGGAAACTCACGCTCTCTACGGCCCGCCTGCGTCCCCGCGTCTTCGCGCGCTTGTGCGTCATCACGCAAGGGCGGTGGATACTGGTCGTTCCTGGTTCCTGCGGTCGGCGGGGTGGAGGCGCCCGCGGCGGCGGGGGGGGGAATGGGTGGGCAGCCTTGCAATGCGTCTAGCGCGGGCCGTGTGGGGGAGGGGAGGGCCGTAAAGCGGGCGGCCCTGCCTCGGCGCATGCTCAGTTGTGTGCGCCCGTGCTCTGGTCCCGCGGGTTGGGGCTCCACCGCGTGCAGCGGCTGTGGCTTGGAGAAGGCTGGGAGGAAGTAGCGGGGTGTGGACCGCAGCAGAATTCAGTAAGGAAAGTTTGCATCCTCCACCCATTCTCCAAGCTCCGTGTGAAATGTGAATAGTAATATTCCTTATTGCTATAAATAACTATTAGTCTGTGCCATTTCTCAGTTCTTCTTCAAAAATTCCCATAATGCAAAAATAAAATAAAATAAAATAACTATTGGTCGCCTACCAGGTGTAAAGCAAATGAGCGGGCTGCGTTCGAGGGACCCTACTGGGGAAAAGCGGCTGATGGGTCTCAGCCATTTGCCCCGGTAGCACCTTTGCCCGGGCCCAGTGGCTGCTGAGAAACTGCCCTTCGGGCTCCAGAGCAACCGCAAGCTGTTGAGCTATTGCATGGAGGAGTCAGATACCACCTGTGAAGTGGATGGTGGGGAGGACCACCCCCCGAATCTACAGACAGGGTGAGAGCTGCTTATCTTAGTGTTGCAAAGCTGGCTAGCGAAACAAGGCCATGGGTGTGCATTTCACTCCCAAAAGCTTGGGTCTGAGACTGCACTATTTAGTGTTTTTGCCCCTTGTAAAGGCTTTAGCTGCTAGATGTTTCCATCAATGTGTCATCTGATGTAGTTTTAATTTTTTACTTCTATTCTGGAAAGAGTTTTATGTTTAGCTGTAGGAGTCAGGTTGTGTAATAATGCTGTTTTTAATATGAGAAGACTAACTATTGGATATAGAATTTTCTAATAACTAGGGGAAAGATGTGCTTTTTTCCCAAGAGGAATCTGAATACAAGTGGCTTTAGCTGCACTTTATTTATTGGAATTGTAACAGTTGTGTTTAGATAGTCTACTGAAATACAAACTGCCAAAATCAGAAGAGTTTATCTTTTATCTTTTGCCATTGTGTATTGCAACTCTTCATAGACATGTTCATTTTGGAGTTTGAGGTTTAAGCGAAAATTTGGCTCATGCCCAGGCTGTGTATGTGTACTTTCAAGTGACAAAGAAGATTCTTAGCCAATTGTATTTGTTTCTTGAGCCTTATAAGTTATCCTTTTCCTATAAGAAAAATATGCTGATCAGAATGCTCAGCTGACAATGAGAAACTGCATTTCCGGAAATGGAAAGTCAAATGAACAGGAAGAAAAAAGTAAATTGCTTACAGAGGTATTTTATATATTTCCCGAGGAAAAAAGAAAGTAATTTCTCAAAAGGAAAGGGGCTTCATTTATCCTTCTAATCCACAATCATATGAATCCATTCAATTAATGCTAATCCTATCTTCTATTCTCCATCACTCTCTACACCTTTCTATAATTGCATCATTTTTCTTGTTCTTATCATAATACATCAAATACAAAGGTGATTTTAACGGAGCCACAAATCAAGAAGTCTCAATACAGCAATCTCATAAAAATGTAACTATATATAAAGGGATTAAGAATATACTTAGGTAATTATATTCTGTTTTAAATATTGTCAGCAAAAAATTTTATAGACACTTAAGAGGACAAAAAAAACCCTGCCTGTTTAAAAATGACCTTCTCTTTTGTCCTACATGTTTTGTTGAGTAGACTGGAATTTTAAAGTTTATATTGAAATGATCATGTTGTGACATGTCCACATCACATTTAAATTTACAAACATCACTTGGATAATAATTGCTTATCTTAAACATTAACTTATGGGGCAGTCAGCAGCATCCTTTCACTGAGCAAGGCTCAAAAATACTGAAGAATCAATGCCAGAATTTGTTTAGCATAAAAGGTATGTAATCATTACATTACGTTGTAAAATAATGATTTCTAAAAGCTCAAAAATATTTATGTATCTCAATCATGAGAAAAGACAGCACTGTGTACCTTGTGCTTAATATGAGACATCTAATTGTTTAAAATAATTTTTTAAGCCGGGCTCGGTGGCTCAGCCTGTAATCCCTCGCCTTGGGAGGCTGAGGTGAGTGGATTGCCTGAGCCCGCGGGTTCGAGACCCGCCTGGGCAATTTGGCGAGACCTCATCTCTACAATAAATAAAAAAAATTAGCCGGGCGTGGTAGCGCACGCCTGTAGTTCCGGCTACTCCGAAGGCTGAGGCAGAAGGATCGCCGGAGCCCAGCAGGTCGAGGCTGCGGTGGCCGGAAGCGGCCACTGCACTCCAGTCTGGGCGACAGGGTGAGACGCCAACTCAAAAAAAAAAAAAAATAATAATAATAATAATAATAATTTTTTAAATTTTACCTAAGGCTTGCAAGAAAGGCAACAATACCACTGATTAAGCCATCTGACTTAAATGAGTGTTCCAAAATGTACATGCATTAAAACATAGGAGTTGTGGTAAGAATGTTTGTACATAAATCTAGGACTGGAACTGCAGGAAGAAAGACAGGTATCATTCTCAGCTTTCAAAACCCAGCTTGAAGTTGAGAGGACATCAGGCAACATCATGCAGAAAATATACAACTGGATTATCTTTTTAAGGGAGGAGATTTTTGGGGGGTTTGAATTGCTTTTACTGAATTGACTTTATTGTTAGACCACATAATGTACCAAAAGATGTGTAAAACTGATCAAATAATTTATATCTTTCTTGTTATGGAAAAGACGAATTTATGACCATAAAAATGAAAAATTGCACCTTGTAGTGTGATGATAATAATAAGACCAACAATACTTAACAGCAATAGACAATACAAACAGTAACCGTAAGAGATTTGTAGTGGCTATACTAATAGCAGACAAAATAAACTTTGAGATGAGAAATACTTCTAGAGACAGGCATTTCTTAGTGGTAAGAGAGTCAATACATCAAGAAGATACAGCAAGCAAGAATGTATATGTACTCAACAGCAGAACCCTAAATTCATGAAGGAAAAATGATAGAATTGGAGAGGTAGACAAACAGTAATTGTTTGATATTTCAATATCCTATCCACAATAATGGGTAGATCTACTAGAGAGAATACCACTAAGGACATAGAGGCTTTGACCAACATTCTCAACCAACTAATATGTGTAGATCACTGTAAATAACAGCAGAATTTATATTCTTCATCAGAAGTATGTTCTCCAAGATAGCCCATATAATAATGTCTCAATAATTTTAAAGGATTGGGATCATACAAAGTATGTTCTTTGGTTATGATGGAAGTAAAACTAAGAATTAACAATAGAAATTTGGAAAACTCCCCAATATTCGGAAATGAAATTACTCATGGGCCAAAGAAGTATTACCAAAGGAGTTTAGAAAGTATTTTGAATGGAATGAAAGTGAACACATATTAAAAGTTACGTGATACAGCTAAAACAGTGACTTGAAGGGTATTTACTCCTTTAAACACCTATATTAGAAAAGAAAAAGGATGTTAATCTATGCTTTTACCTTAAAAACTAGAAAAAGTAACTTGAACCTGTAGCAAGCAAAAGGGGGGAAATAATGATTATACTGGAAATCAGTGAAATAGATAAAAATAGAGAAAAATCAATGAAAATCAAAAGTTGGTTCTTTTAAAAATCAATAAAATTAAGAAACTTTTATTAGGCTGGCAAAAAGGACACAAATGACCAAAATTAAGAATCAAAGCAGATGCATAACTACCTACCCTACCAAAATTAAAAGAATTATAAGATACTAGAATAACTTTATGCTAATAATATGCAATGTAGATAAATTGGACAAATTCCTAGAAAGTCAAATTGCCAAAACTAACCCAAGAAAACAGAAAATCTAAAAAGACTTCATTTTCTAAGATTGTTGTAAAAAAGTGCTACCAACTGGGTGGCTTACAACAAAAAAAATTTTTTTTTTTTTTAAGTTGGAGTCTCACTCTGTCACCCAGACTAGAGTGCAGTGGCCGCTCCCGGCCACCGCAGCCTCGACCTGCTGGGCTCCGGCGATCCTTCCGCCTCAGCCTTCCAAGTAGCTGGAACTA